>JAKLMY010000149.1:0-72445 GCA_022814645.1 Ganoderma meredithae
AGTAGATACTGGTTCTAATATGTCTTGTCTCCAGCCTGACTATTAAGCCTTGCTCTGCTCTCACTGCACAAGCACTCATTGACACCCCTGCTTGCATTGTAAAGCTCCCTCTCTGATCTTAATCGACAGTCAGTCATAACAGAAACTAAGGTGCTGGGTGATCAAAACGGGAAACAGAGGCGCTGTGTCTAAGAAAAGAAACAAAATGCTGCATGAGCAAAAAAAGGGAATTGAGGCACTGGGGCAGGCACTAAGTGGAATGGTTGTGACAATATACCCTGACACAAGAGCACCTTCTAAACATTGCACAAACATTGATGTCGAAATCAGCATTGCCAGTACATATAACCACACTGGGCCATTGTGAAGAGTGAAGGGGTATAGACTAGAAGGCCTCAGAGATGTCATAAATGGCATCCTGAGAGCCAGGAGAGAGCATGGCAAAAATAAGAAAGACAGCAAAGAATGTGCTCCAGGTGTATGGGTACTCTGAGGCATCAATGGAGGAGTTGATGGAAGAGATACCAATAGGAGATGGGGCATAAGGATAGGATAGGATCTGTATGAGCCAAAGTGATGTGGATTTATGTGGTTTTGGTATAAGGAAAAAGAGAGATGTCTGGAAAGGTCCAAGAACTAATTCAATAACAAAATAAAAATAAGGGCTGTAGTAGCAACCAAGGTTATGCTCCTTCTGTATGAGTGCATAGAAGGCTTCCTTATGAAAAGTAATGGTCTGACTATTAGGAGAGGTAAAGGATGATAAGATAGACAAGACACCAATATCAAAACCAAGATGAAGAGAGGACAGAATGTGTGGGTATTTGCTGATGGAGCCCGTTGAGAAGAGTTCATGCTCCTACCCATCCACATTAAGTGGTGTTCAGGGCAGCTAAGTCCTGGCTAAGAGAGCAGCTCTGAGCACTGTGATCTGAGCTCCCACATCTGGAGCAGCAACGCAGGCCAAAAGCACAGGCAGTGTCACTGCATCCACAAGGGATATTGTAACAGAGACAGACTTTGGTGCTGTCAGTGATGCAATGAAGCCCTCAGCCATCATTGCCATACTGCATGAATGCTCTGACTTTGTTGTGGTAATAGAGCTTGCTGGCATTGCACTCTCTGGTTTGATGGAGGTGATGACCAAGGCAGACTGCACAGGTGGAGGTCGCCAATCTGAGTGCACCACCTTGAAAAGAAGAGGAGCCTGACTGGGGAACAACAGAGGAGTACCAGTCCTAGAGGGAGGTGGGTGCACAATGGCCAGCATGAAGAGAGGACCCTGTACAATTGGAGGGGAAGGCCTGAGTGGGGTGCTGACAAGAGAGTGAGGATGACAGAGCAGTCCCAGGTGTTACGCCATACTGCAGGTGAGGAGCAGTCAGCAGATGGTTTAGAAGGATGATAGAAGGATAAAAAACAAAGAGGAGAGGAGATGATGAGAGGTGATATGCAAGAGAAACTTGTTAGCACAGAGTGGCCAAATCATTAGCTAAAGGGCTACTGACCAACTCTGTAACCCTCCTAACATTGGCAAGGCCCTTCAAGGTGGCCACGCTTACCATTTCCTTCAAGATCTCATTGATGTGTGCTTCATTTATAGTTGAGATGTCCGGTAAAGAGGCTACCTTGCGGGTAAGAGCAGCTTGGTACTCGTGATGAACCTCAGCAAAGTAGCGGACAAGAGTGCGCTCACTGAACTTGGGGTTATGATGTGGAGCGTTGTGGCCTTCCAGCTGCATGATGAGGATGACAAAAGCCTGGATGTAAGCCACATCCCAGGCGCACGGCTCTGCATACTTCACGAAGACATGTTTGGCCTCCGAGAGCTGGCAGAGCATCAAGGATGCATCAGGCAAGGCATTGTGACTGGGCTTTCCAGCCGCTGAGGCCCTGGTGAATGAAAAGGTGTTGGTTGCCAGATTGAGAGTTCCTTGGAGTCCTGTCGAGGCATCTTCCGTGACAGCAGAGAGCACAAGGAGGCGTGCTTCTTCGCACCCGGCATGCGTGAAGTACCAGAAGCTGACCAATTTGGTCAGATCTTGCAGTGCATTGAGGGCGTACTCTGCGATTCCGTAGTCCACCTTGGTGCTGATTAGCGCCTGTCCAATGGGAGGGAAAACAAAGGCAGTGGAGCTGGCTTGTACACTAGTTTGACTCCGACGTGGGGGCGAGACCATATCCGCCGGACCTCCCTCGGAAACGTGATCAGATAGCCCGTAGAACAGAAGTGCTGGATAGCATGACTTACCAATTCGATACTTGACTGCGACGCCTCTTAAAGCGACTTACTAGTTCCTGAAACGTGGGTGTGGTCGGCAATAAGAAGCCTGGAAACCGAGGGAGAAGGTTTCAGCTGTCATACAGACTCAGATAAGATAAGAGCAAGGAAATGACACTGTCGAAAGTGGGGCACAAGATCGAGGACAGGCCAGTATGCAGCATACTTACTGTGAGAGGCGGACATGCAACGCAAGCTTCCTGCAAGGGGGATATATATCTGCTCGGGCAGATAGCGTGTTGGCTATCCCAACATCTTGCTCATGATTCCTACCTGCCAGTACATGGTAATACGTGTTTGATAGAAGACGTGGCTAAGGATGTAAAGACAAGTATGGAATCATGAGGAAAGTATCCCAGCGCCATAAATCGCGGGGAGAGATAAAAGCTCGATTGGACAACCCAAACGCCGATAGAACCGCGTCCCGAAGACACAGATCATCACTGGCGATCTCTACAAGTCAGTATTGGCACAAAAGAATGCTGTCCGAAACCAAGAACGCAGCAAACGAGCGACAAACCCCGTGCGTCACCAGAACTTGCCGAAGACACTGGAGCGTCCAGGTGTTCCCAATATTATCCCCACACCTTCATGGATGGCGACACTAACAGGACGCATTGGTGCAGAATCGAAGACATGCGGGCAGGGCTGGGACAGAGGAGCGGGATTCAAACGGGGATGTTCAAGCTCACGCTCGTAGATCGATGGTTGTCGTGCGCCCTGTCCCAGTTTGTCATACTGTGGGTTGTCGAAGGCTTGTCGAGCGGTACGAAGTCGACTGAGAATCTGTGCAGATCAATTCCGTTCAGACTGGGTGTGCGGCCCGAATAAGTGTGAAGACGCACCTGCTCGTACAACGCAATCTCGCCATCGAGGTGCTCCTTCGCAAGCTCTTGGAAGTCTTCGAGCTTCTGGGTGTGGTAAGTGTCCATCTCCGCCATGGTGGTATTGAGCACTGTCTCGCAGCGCGCTGCCATCTCTTCATCTTCCTAGAGAGTCAATATAAGAGACGTCAAGCTGGCGAGACACTACGATGACATACTCGTCCTTCTCGTATTGAATCGTGGTATCTCGCTAACGTCGATTTATGGGTATCTACGACCGGCTGGTACCCAGGTCGCATCATCAGCTGCTAAACGAGAATGGGGGCTCAGGATGATGAAGTTACGCACAGCATACAGAGTAGCTGGGTGGGCAACATTCTTGAATGCTTCATGCGTCGCTAATTGTGTCCTCCGCGCCTGTTAGATGTTAAACAACTCGCCTTGAAACTTCTTCTAACAGTGTGCAAGCTGCACGACGTACATGATCATCGTACAAGTCCGCAACAATCTGCAGCGTCTCAGACGTCTTCTGCATCGTCTTCGTTAGTTTCAAGCAGCCTGCGTTCAAGTCAACAGACCGACCACAATCAGGAGAACTGAGACTAAAACTCGGACTCACTCTCGCAACCCTCTCGCCAGCACCATGCGCCATCTTCGTTGACATGGCCATGAGTGGCGGAGTTCTGCTCTCCGTCCTCCTCTTCTTCCCTCAGTCCCGTGATCGGCGCCGACGCCAGTGGCTTGGCGGTGACCAAGGAAAGCAGCGAGTAGGACAACAATCGTTCAGCCTTCGACATCTCTGCCAAGCGCAACGAGGGTCAGAAAGGCAGAATATGAGTGCAATGAAAATAACTCACCGACCCGAGCCTCGCGCACCTTCCCAAATATGTTACGCAGGCCTTGGACGCCCTTCCCGACCGCTCGAGTGTGGTTCACGAACCGATCAATGGCTTCTGATGCTTCCTCAGCGTCGACGTTGAAAGCGGGGTGGTAGACATTCGCAAAGAACGACGGGCCCTTTGGCGGAAGCGAGAGATAGTATGGCAGCTGTTTCTTCCACTCCTACAGACAGGGCTAGTGAGTATTAGACCAAGCACGGCATATACCCCACTTACTACATCGCTTTCACAGCCAAGGAAGAACGTGAGCACCTCGGCGTACCGGACAATCGGATGTCGGGCTACGCGGTTGATGTACCTCTCCAAGTCGCCCCTGCGCGCCTCGACAAAGTCGTCACTGAATCGCCCGGCATACTGCTTCTCTGGAAGGGGAGGAAGGGCGATTCCAGGAAGTAACCGCGATAAAGCAGTGTGCAATGCGACGAAGTGGGAGAACCGCCGGTGGACGGTGATACGCATGGGCTCCGGGAGGTCCTCGTCGTGATCTTCGTCGCCTTCCGGATCTGATGCATCAGACGAGGATCTGGAATGGGAGAGCACACCGAAGACGGAGGTAACGGCGTACACCGTGAATGCACCGGATAACGTGGAGGTCCGCTTGTTCGGGGAATGGACGAGGACACGGAACTGCGGTACCTTCGCGCGCCATGAGGGACCCGCCTCGACATAATGCCTCTCTGCCTCCGCTAGATGGCCTAGGACGCTTGCTCGCTTCACATCCTCTTCGAAGTCGCTGGGTACGCGCGGCGGATGGGTAACCGGTGCGTCTGATGAGCTCCCTTGGAGAACAAACTCCTCAGCGCCGGTTGTTACGAAGCTCGAGAACCTGTTGAGGCTCTTGCCTCCCAACAGGCTACGTCGGAAGCTGGGAAACCATTCGCCCGTGGTCTGTGGCACAAGAGGCTTGGTTGACAGCGTAGGGGATCCTCCTCGAGGGGTGATGGAACCGGTAGATGCCTCACGGCGGCTCCGTTGACGGGCATGGTAAGGGGTGATTTCAAGACCGTCCGAGTAAGAGAAATCCGCAGTAAACTGCCCTGGGATGAGCGAACGCGACTCGCAGGTATAGAGCGAGGACTCACGATATAGTACGAGCGCGGTATCAGCCCCATTTCCCTCGCACCGTCCTCGTCCTCGTCTCGCTCCCGAGCCGAGCTTGCCAGTCTTGCTAGACTCCAGCCCTCGCCGACGTCCTCCTTCACAATCTCTAGCTCGTCTCCCGCCTCCACGCGCGTGAGTTCTCGGAACTCGGCCTTGCCCTGGAAAGTATACAGTGCACGAGCGAATCGAGTCTCTTCGGCGAGGGGACCATCGTCTCCGTCGACGCTCGCTGGGGGCTCACCCGCTCTCTGTTCCTCTTCTACAGTGGTGGATGCTCCCGCATTGCCGTCGCCGGTCACGCTGAGACGCGGGTTCCCGTCGGAGTTGTTCAAGGACACCGTCCAGGCAGCCGATGTGTTGATCCCGGAGTCGAATTCGAGCTCGCCTTGGCGCGAGTGTGGCCGCGATGAGCTCGTCGGGACTGCAAGTAAGCCTGTCTGTGGCGAGGAGCTCGTGGTGTCCGCCATATGCTGGGTTAGATTGTCCCAGATGCAATCAGAGTATCCGAAAGGCCTTGAAGTCGTCCAAGGGCCGCTAACGTGGGTCGAGCGTGGAATGTAGCAGGTGAACGATGATCATTACGCTCCTTCGAGAACCAGAGCGTACCCAAACGAGGCGCAGACTGTCACAGGATAGCGAGACCAGGGTCACGGTGGGACGAAAGGGGTCCGTCGCTGTCGGCGCCTTCTCGCGTCGCGTCGGCAAGCTGCCCAAGTTTGGCTTGCTCTCGTACCACCTCCATCCAGTAACCCGCTATGTGCGTCGACACTCTACATCCTCCTACATGCATCACTATTGTATATTCTAGAACTTCCAAAATCTACCATGGACTATTCACGGCTCTTCGAGGTCAGGGAAACCGATGGTGCCCCAGCCAGTCCAGAACGGCTTGCACACCCGGTTGTGGTTCTTCTGTTCAAGAGCAGTCAACTCCAGAACATCGTCATCGGACAGGTCCACAAGCTTCGTGTTCTCGTCGATGCGACTCGGCGTGACGGACTTCGGGATCACTGGATGCGAGTCGTGGAACGTGAGCGACGGTGGGCAGGCATGCGAGGGTTTGGAAACTTACCGCTCACACCAGGCCTGTTGGCCTGGAGAGAGATGAGGATGTTCGAAGGTGCGACGCTGTACTTCTCTGCGAGCTTCTTCACTACAGGGTCCTCGATGAGAGGTGCGCCGTCTGATCCGAGCGGCGAGTACGCGGTGATTACGATGCCGCGCGTCCTGCATTCTTGGACGATGTCCTCCTGCATGCAGGAGCTGATGCGAATAATGTGAGTGCCATCCGAGTAGCTCAACATCATTTCCCACTTACGGGTGACTTTCGATCTGGTTCACTGCAGGAACGACAGTTGCGATCTTGAAAAGTTCCCCGAGGAATTTCACTGAAAAGTTCGACACGCCAATCGCCTTCACCTTTTCCGGGTGCTCCTTGAACGCCTTCTCCATCGCCCTCCAGGTGTCGCGCCAGTCGTGCTCCTTGTCCGCCTTGCCGTCCTTCATCGGTGCCGGCCAGTGCATCAGCCACAGGTCGAGGTACGGCGTGTCGAGCTGGGTGAGTGAGTACTCGAGCGCGGCCGGCACATCGCGGTGGTCCGTGTTGTTCAGCTTCGTCGTCAGGAAGATCTCTTCGCGCGGTACTCCTGACGCCTTCAGGCCCAGGCCGACCTCCTTCTCGTTCGCTAGACACCAACCAGGGAATCGTTAGGACCTGAGACTCCTGGCGATGTTCTCAACCGTGCACGTACCGTACCCAGTCGCGGTGTCGATGTGCCGGTAGCCGTTCTTGAGGGCATGCTCGACAGCCTTCTCCACAGCGCCCGGCTTCGATCTCCAGGTCCCTGCGTTCGTGCCGCACAAGATCAATACGCCCGAACTCTGTCCGTGTATAGATCGGAAGGACGAGCCACTTACCCAGGCCGAGGGTGGGCATCTTCGCCCCCGTGTTCAGAGTGGTGTTCGTCGATGCAGGCATGTTCGCTCGCTATGCGTTCAGGGCAGTAGAGAGTCACCAGAAGCAAAACCAGCGTACTTATCCTAGTGATAATACTTAGGAGCTCTTGTGCCGCTATCTCCCACGCTAATTTTCTATACCCGAAAAAGATCCAGGGTGCCGACACCGTGAACGAGTCGCTGACTGATCCACCTGGCACCCACCCCAACACAAAAGATGACGCATATTTGAAGCTTCCGCAGCGCAAGCCCCGGATCGCACGCGGTTCCAGTGCTGTAAGCATCCGAGGACTTCCCGCATCGATTTTCGATATCGCAGGGTCGCCTGCAGGTTGGCCGAGGATGCCGACAGAGGTAGTTGAATATCCAGAAGAGAGTGCGGTATACATGATACATGTACCAAGTCGAATACGTAGCAATGGCGAGTAACGGTACAAGGAGCAGTGTGATCCCCTCCAGTCCGATAGCGACGGCCTAGGATACAAAGAAGAAATGGAAGTTTATAAACACAAGGAAGGCAATACCTCATCCAGAGGGCAGCGTAGAATATGAAATGCAAGCGCAAATGTTGGGTGAAAGTACGAAAGTAACCAAGTGAACCGTCCACACGGCGTAAGTCGAAGAGCTCGACCGCATCCCTACCCCCACCAACGTCACTCTTGCACCACGCTGGGCGCGCGCTCCATGCGCCGTGGGTACCAGCCCGTGTCCTCGAGGCCAGGTGGCTCGTAGGATGTCGGCCGCGAGAGGGACGTCGCCTTGGACACGTCGGACATCCGTGCGTTCGGGGCCGCGGATATGACGAACGGGGGAGGGGCCTTGCGGTAGTTCATGGCCTTCCGCGTGCCCGAGCTGCTCGAGTACGTCGGGTTGTTCGCGAGGATGTCCTCGGACGACGTGAACAAGCTCTGCCTCTCGTCGCTCTCTACAAGGTACAGTCAGATGCACGAATAGAAAACCAAAACGGCTTGTGCACGTATGAACAAGGTACACTTACGGCTGTTCCAGTACAACCAGCTGGTGATGGGGCTCGGGGAGAGATGAAGCTTCCTCATCCGCGCAAGGCGCTTTCGTCTCCGGCGGACGAACATCCAGACACAGATCGCAATGGCGAGCACGAGGGCTATGGTGCCGAGGACGACACCGACAATGACCCCATCTTTCGATACCTTGCCATGCGTTCCTTCTGTTTGAGAGGTTGACTTCTCGGAAGCGTCCTTGTTAGAGCCAGACCCACTCTGGCATGCCAACAAGTAGTCGAGGATGTAGGGCTGGTCGTGCGACGCTACGGTAACGTTGATCGTGAGGTTGTGGAGACCAGCAGCTAAGTTCCCGGAACTGAACAGCTGCTGGTTCGGGACGCATTGGCTAGTAGCAGCCATATGCGGGGAAGCCGGGCTGGACCCATCGATCGAGTAGGAGGCTTGCGGCGGAGAGGACCCTGACGGTACAAGGCCGACGACGACGATATTCGAAGCTGTAGTATGCAACTCAGGCGTGAGTGTCTATCCAAGCACGATTGCTATCGACGAACCGTTGAACATCAAGGAGACGGACGATCTGAGAGTTTGTGTGAAGTGGACGGTATGGATTAAGCCGTTGGGATCAGACGTAGAAAAACTCCAGCCGTCGCTGTAGTGTAGCGAGCCGTCGTTGTCGTTGATAAACTGGCACGCTGGAAACATCGGGCGAAGGTTGTTGATACTGCAATCTTGTGGAAGCCCCGACGATGTGCTTGGATCAGATGGCGATTTACCGCCCTTCATATTATTCTTATTGTTGTTGTTGTTGTTGCTGTTGTTGCTTTGGTCGTCGGGGCCCTTGCTGTTGCTGCCTTCGCCGTCCCCACCCCCCTTGCCACCGTCCTCAGAGTCCTATGTAGTGCTAAGGTTTTCTGCTCCACAATCAGGTCTATAGGACGCACCATTTCATGTATACCATGGCTTGGGCTCTTATGACCGAGTGGCACAAAACCGTCCGACTCGAGGACAGTCGAATTAGCGGGCTGACTAGCGGTCCCTGTCGGTGTTGGTAGTAACGAAGCGCTCAAAGTAGAGTCTTCGTGGCAGTCTGAGTAAGCGAAAGCTCGAAAGACATTGTATCGGTGTCTCACCTCGAGGGCCCAGCCTCACTCGCTGCCATTTCTCCAAATGACCGTCCATATGACGTGAGGAAAAAGACAAGAAGTCAACACAACGTGTATGGTCGGCTCACTGCATCAAATCAATCCACGTTAGTATCAGGTCCTGCACTCAAGGACAGGGTGGCAGGTATGACTCACGCCGAGGTCGAAGAAGGGGCCTTCGTCGCCACTCAGGGTCTCCGCGAACGCAAACGGAGAGAAGGGCGATAACGAGAGCTAGCCTCCCGTTCTTAAAACGACACTGCCGGCCGGTGACCCACGCAGGGGGGCAGGGCGCATGGTGCGCCCAACAGATCTGTTCGTCAACCAGGGCCCGGTCAACTGTCAGTGGGTACGTGATGACGAGTGCGGTACAGGCTCCGGGCTGGATCTGAGGGCTATGGCAACCTAGGTATCAGCATGAGAACCTGGCTCCCACACCGAATCCACGGGGTTCCCCGCCCCGCCCCCGGCGTCCATCGGGGTTGGGCCTGAGGTTGGGAAATGCGCTGGTGGTTTTGCGCTGGCCCGTTGACGTGCGCAGCGGGCGTTGTAGATGGCTTCTCGCTTGCTGCACAGCGCTGGCTCGATCTGGCTAGTTGTCCACCTGTCGAGGCGGTCTGCGATCTGGGTAGATGCTCTAGGCGGTGCACGGCGACGGGGCGGGTTCGCTGTATGTTCGGAAGATGTCTTGAGGGAAGTATCAATGCGACCGCTGGTCCATGGGAAAGCTGGAGAAGGAGCAAGTGGTGAAAGAACGGAAGCGCCTTCCAGAACGGCTGAGGCTGCCATGTCGACCTCGGGCTTCCGACTACCGTGAGCGACTGGATGTGGACCATGGCGAGGCAGATGCTGTGCTTGCGTATTCGCCAACTGACCGTCGCGGAGAGCCACCTGATCGTGGTCAATTGAAGAAGTTCAACTCCTCCAGAGGCGCTCGCCCCAGAGCCACTCGCCATCCTCCCCCCAATCAGGTAAGGTCATTTCCCACCAAAAGCATGAGAGCTTCGACGGTTCCAGCTTGGTTCAAGCTGGTCTTGCACAGGAACTAAAATCACCGTAAGTCTATTTCATAAGTACTGTGTAGCCCTGAGACTGACACTGAGATTCTAAAGACAGAAACAATCAAAAGGAAGCGTGAGCCGTCCCAATATATAACCCCTCCTCCAACCCCGGGGCCGGCGGGAGCGCGACGACGGCCTCCGAGGACCGCATCCGGACAGAACGGGAGGGAGAGGGCATCGCAACAAGTACCGCCACTCTCACCTCAACAATCTCCTTCCCCGACAAGTCGAGTCTTTTCCCCATGAATTCACGATGTCCACCATACCGCTTCTTGTCCAAAGCGTGCCTGGAAGTGCCGATGGGAGAAACATCGCCCACGCCGACACGTTCGCTTCCCTTCCATCGACTCCGTGCCTCTCCAGGAATAACATCCACAGATGCAGGCTTATACGGAAGTTGTCAGCGGCACGGTCTCCGGTGAGATATGTTGACCAAAATGAGACTCACCTGAATACTTCCCCATCCTGGCGTTCCGTCTCGTTCCTTCCCTTTTGCGCTCAACGAAATCTCATACAGCTGTGGCTTCCGTTCCGACCACATGAACAACGGCCACGCGCCTCTCCCTCGACTCCGCCGCAAGCGCCCCATCAACCATCGCATGAAAGTCAAACCCAAGGCCACTAGAACCACCACGAAAACGACCGGCACGACGACATTGACCAGCGTGCTGTGGGAGACCTCACCACGGTCGTTTTTGTCGGGAGAGGTGGCATCGCCTCCGCTGCCGCTGCTCCCACCCCTCCCGTGCCCGGAATCGCTTGTCGTCATCATCCCACCCGACCTTCGTACGAAAGATGAGTGGATCTGGGCGGCACGGACGCGAACGCCATCAATATTCTCTAAAGCCTCCTGTGATACGTATCGGGCCGAGTCACACTTACCGACGTGTCCGAGCCCGACAGCGCGGCGGCGTCCCCTACCACCACCACCGCGAATTCCACAGGGGTCATTTCTGCGTCTCAAGGTGGAGGTTGGAAACCGTCGGAGCCAAAAGGGAGGAACACATTTTGAAGAGCTCGGTTCGGATGAACTGAAGGAGGGGTGCAGGTATTATGAAGGTGAGGCGGTAAGCCTGGCGTGCTATGTCGCATCAGCGTCACACTCTCGACGCAACAGTAACACTTACGTTTAAAAGGTTACTGGTGGTAGTTTAAAGTGCGGGCTTGAAGCGATGGGGATGTAAGGCGAATGCAACGAAAGATGGTGGTTTATGTACAGATGCAGCACTCGCTTATGGGCAGCGCTCAGGGTCGCATCCGGTGGGCGTGAGTCATAGTTCAGTTAAGGTTAGGCCCGACATCGTACGGCATCAGGCATGAGTCCAGTCAGTGTTGTCGCTGGTGTGTATCTCTGTGAGCTTTGCAATTACACGGTGGCCCGAAGACTTAGACTTCCGTACGACTGCTGTCTCTTGGCTAACATTGCTAGCTAGGTTCCTTGCACTTCGTTCTTTGTGCTGTGGGACATCAATGGTTACATACTGGCGTTTTGCTCACTGAGATTCTCATTATCTAGAGGTGGTCAGGTGGATGTTAGCTCCGCATTTACGAGTCATCCACGACGTCCCGATGACGCCACAAGTTTGAATGACTCGCCTGTCAGTTGTCCCGACGAATATCGGAGATGGCTACTCACTGGCGGCTACTCGTCCACGGAACGGAAGATCGACTGCCATAATACTGGCGCACACCGAACCTAAGCTAAGCTCGACGAGTACGCTACCTGGCGACACAACCGATCAATGCGGTCAATTGGACTGTAAGGACTCACCGTCTGAAGCCAGAACTTTGGAATGCTAATCGTAGCGCACAGGATATGTCGGCCACTCAGGATTAATACGCATACAGTGCATGAAGCTTAGTAGGTTGTTCGGCTCCGCAAGTACGTCAATACCTCAGATGTCAAGATCAATGGTCTGACCGGAGTCGTGCAAGGTGTGTGCTGTGTTGATCCGTCAATCTCCTTGTTTTTGGAGTCTATCTACGGGGAACGGAAACGACTGGTCCTGATGCCTCAATCTTTCCCCTCTCATCCTCATTTAATTGACCTCCCGGATCACAATCTGACGCCAGTGTGTGACGTAGGGATAGGCGTAGAAGAGCGATTGTGGCAGCTTGCGCCGCTGCAACCATCTACCGGAAGAACTTGTCCTTCGACTCCTACATTCCTCCTACCATGTCCCCCGAGCAGCTGTGGCCTGCCTTCCAAAGCAGTAATCTTTGAGTCGTACAACATGCGAATGCAAGACAGACGAGAATGTTCTAACAAAGTCTCTTTTCGGGATCTGTGCATATCCTCCTTCGTCCCTGTGGCCTCAACGGGTGCTGTCCTTGTGTTCTTTGCCCTTGGTGTTCATGCTCACAGAACTGCCTATCCTAGTCCCCGTGTTCTACGAATATGCACTCACTATCGGTTTGGAGGTCGTCATGAGGTCTCGGTTGCGACGGTCCTATTCATATTAACACGCTATGTCTCGCTCCTGGACTGTCTTCTTGTCGTCCTCCTTGGACTAACATCATACTCATTCAAGGTGAGCACTCTGCCCCGCTTGCTCATGTTTCAAACCCTCACCCCATCCTCTTCTCGCCAGGCTTGCAACCTCGGAACATGGCTGCAAGCTTTTGCCACTTCGCTACTCATGGTCGTAATGTCCGGTACGCAAGGAGTTCTATCACGTTGCAGATAACGCCACGCGGTTACCATCTGACTATCTACAGCGATTGCGGCAGTTCGCACCTTTGCCTTGTGGAATCGCTACTGGCGTTTGTTCGCGATTGTCATGATACCAGGCCTCGTCCCTGCCTTCACGAACCTTGTCAGTATTCGCATTTCCATTCTGGTCCAGGCCTGCACGTTGACCTGTGTCTAGTATTTCCGAAGCGCGTTGGCGGTCCTCATCGCACCTTCGGACCTATTTGCTTGTCAGACGGTGCCGACGGACATGTCTGCTCTCACGTACAAAAACCGTGCGCACCTCGTACTCTGTCAGATGCAAAAGTTGGCATGGTTATTTAGTGTCCATCGTCGCTCGTGCGGTTTCCGTGTTCGGTGACAGGATGGTGGTCGTGTTCACATGGCTCAAGACTTACCACGTCTTTGTGCTGAGTAAAGGTTCTACGTCCCGCATCAGCTTCTCGACGATTATCCGCCGAAATGGCACGCTATACTTATTGTGAGTGCCCATGTTTCATCCACGAGGGAATATGCATTGGCTTATGTTCCTCCGGTCACTACCGTGTAGTGCGGTCTGCGTTTTGAACGTCGTCTCGATCGTCTATGTCATGCGCACCGGTTCCAACCTTGTGACCGACACCGTCGTATTGTACGTACCGCTCCACAATCCCTTCAGCCTCTGGATCGCTGGCCTCTGACCGCAAGTCCTGCGCGCATGACTCTGAAACAGCCTGAGTTCTATTCTCATGTCGCGCTTCCTCCTCAACCTCCGCTGCCGCCCCGCACGAAGGGGCGAGTGGCAGTCCACGACGCCCACCTCTATGGAGACCACGTCGTCCCGTGCCCTCCACCGACTTATTTTCTCTTCAAATCGCTCGGGCTCGATGGGGAGGGGGGGAAGCATGATATGCGATTTCGCGGGCCCCCATGACGTCACCGGTCCGCATAGGGACATTGGGCTTGTCGAAGTTCTAAATCCTCCTGCATCCGACTATGTGGCGGACGACCCGCTCGCTTCAGCCGGTACAGTCGCAATGGCTACAGCGCCCCATTTGTCCATGGACCTGCTAGATCCCGGAAACAAGGATATGGTAGAGGGTGCGGAACCAGTCGACTGCTGGGCCCGAGGTTAGGGATAGCGTGCGGACCTTGTCAATGGACCACTGGCACATGCTAGTGCCGTTGTATGCATCTTCAATGCCGATGGAGCCCTACTCAAATGTGCACTTTCCAGAGACGCAAGACCCTCTTTCTCTCTCTCACGAGAGCACCGATGGCAGGGTACTTGTGATCGTTGCTGCAAGGCCACACGGCCGCCGTTTCGTGCCGATGTGCCGAGCCACAGTGCAGTGTTTTGGGTTGTAGGGACTCGAATGTTTATGTTCCGACAGACATGTTCTGGATGTCCTTCGGTCATGGCACATAGTATTATGGTTGCTACATAACTTAGGTCGCGATGCCTGCATCTTCGCGCGCAAATCGGATGGTGAGGATAGCGGATCGCCGGAGTCCCCGCGGCGACTAGCGTAGTATCCATTCAAGAGCAAGTTGCGGATCCGAGGACCTGGCTCCCTCTCGTCGGCGGTGTTTGCCCACAACAACAGAATGTGTAGGTCAGCAGTACTAGCGCTAGTGTTGCATTGCATGACAGAACGCAGGCCATCGTCACGCGTGATCGATACGTATATTTATTCGTCAAGAGACCCAACCGCGGTTTCGATCTTGGTATGCAACGGAAGCAACACAAGCACAAGATATCCTCCCCCGAGCCGGCATGACTGTGGTTGGCTATTTGGGATCCATTCCTTCTGGTGCCTCTTCCATATCCACGCCCGATAGCCACTTCCAGATATACCATACAGACTTCTCCGAGAGGCACAAGTTCCCGAATTATCTCCGTGAAATCCTTCATGTTGCATGCGATTATCGCCCTGCACAGCTCTTCCTCGGCCTCCCATTGCTCTCGTGACGCGGAAGACTCGCGGCGGCACCCCGTGAGATGCCCTCTGAGACCGTATGCTCGTAGCATCGTCTCGATTCCGAACTTGTACGCTGGCCAGTTGACTAGCAGACGGCGACAGTGCCCGTCCTTTGACTCGGGCTCTGGAACTCGAAGCAGAAGGTGGTCGGGGAGCATGATTTCCGCCATGCTGAAATTCTTGGTGCGCGCAGACAGAGGCGTGCTCCTCCTGATCACGTCAAAGGGCAAAGGCTCATTAGCTTTAGCACAGCGGATATCAAGAGTGCTGGTGGTACTTACCACCAGCTATTCCCCGAACCTAGCATTCTGTCCATTCTTCGATACGACTGAGAGTACGCGTAGGATAGAGGACTGGGGTGTTAAGGGAGAGAACGAGGCGCAGCGACACAAGTATGTATACATAGGAGCTGACGGTGCTGTGGTAATGTGCACGTAAGGTTTCTACGCCCCACACGTTCAAGGCTCCCAATCACATCCCAATGTACTCCGCGGACAACCGCAGCGACCCCCGAATCATACGTGAGCACTGTGCGGCTCGAGACTCAAGGTTCCATTCATAGGGGCAGCACCTTCACGATCGGCGTGCTTTGACCCCGAGCCGTTGGGGCTGGGCTGGGGCACCAGACCCCATGTGGATACGCGGAAACTTCTTCAATGGAGGAACGCTAGGATCTGGAATCTAGGCATCACGGAGAAACATCGCATATCTGTGGAAGTATCCGCACGGGCCCAAACGCTATGATACAGCCAAATACCTATACTTTCTCTTCATGCTCGCTACAGCTTGCTGTTCCTCTCCGGTAGTCAGAGGGGGAGGATGTTCGGGATGGGGCCGACAGGCACAATGCGGTGAGGATTGATCTGCAGAGGGTTTCAGTCAGACAATCAATCGCCCTGTGCAGCGGCCAAAAGTGGGGCAGGACGCACGTGTGGGTGGGACCAGTAGTAATGCGTCTTGATGTGGTCGAAGTTGCAGGTCGACGAGAACGCGTCATTGTTCCAGTACAGCTTCTGCATCCACCTGTTCCCGCACCAGTCACAGTCACAGTCACCGTCAGCATTCGCTCGCGACGTCGACGCCCATGCCTATGCTTCTGCGGGGTGGACGGGGGCACGCACCGGTGGATCGCGGGGTACCCGTCGCGGATCGTGCGGAGGTTGCACTTGAAGTGGCCGACATACACGGGGTCGAAGCGGACGATGGTGACGAAGAGCCGCACGTCCGCCTCGGTGAGCTGGTTACCAATGAGGAAGTCCTTGCCCTGCAGTATCTTCTCCAGCTTGTCGAGCGACTGGAAGAGCGGGACAACCGCCGCCTCGTATGCCTCCTGCGTTGATGCGAAGCCCGATTTATACACCCCGTCTGGGCGCGAGCGTCACCGTCAGTACCACAGAGTGGTGTAGAAGGAACGAAGAGGATGTATGCGCACTGTTGACGGTGTCGTACACCCACTCGTTGAGCTCGTCGATTTCCTTGCGGAGGGGCGCGGGATAGAGGTCGAGCTTAGCCTTTTCCGCGGGGAGCTGGTCGTTGAACGCGGTATTGAACATGCGGATAATCTCGGAGCTCTCATTGTTCACAATCGTCTTCTTCTGCTTGTCCCAGAGCACGGGCACCGTAAACCTTCGCACAAAAGCCGTATCAGAGTCGCGCATACAGCCTATGTATGCGCATATATGCACTCACCGGCCGTCATAGTCGGGCTTGGCGCTGAGATAGAGGTCCTTGATGTGGTTGGAACCGTAGAGTGGGTCGACATCTGCACCCGGGAACGCGTCCACATTGGCAAATGGCCAGCCGTTTGCACCCATCTTCGGGGACACTACGCTGACATCTGTGGCGGCCCGTTGATTCCGATACTCGCGCGATCGGAAACGGATTACTTACCAACGAAGCCCTCCAAGCCCTTCAACTTCCGCACGATCAGCGTGCGCGTTGCCCAAGCTGATAGAAAAGGCTAAGTGTTCCTATATGCGCGGGGATAGGCGAATGGGACACGACTCACGGCACGCGTAGGAGACATAAAGGTGATAGCGGCCTGCAGCGGGGGATCACTTGAATCTCGTGTCCGTGCGCGGATCTGTACAACAAGCAACTCACCCTTCTCAGGGGCGAACTCGCCTCCCTTCTCGATGAAGTTCCTGAAGGAAGAGGCTTTGCGTTTGAAAGAGCCATCGGCCTCCATCTTGCCCTTGCTGATGTCGCTCAAGTGTGAAACGTCGCGGGTGGCCATAGTGCGGAGGTGCAGTGTCGATGTCGTTAGGGGAGTGTATGCGTGCTGGGGTATGGCCGATCTACCAAGACGCGCGGTATTTATCGGCCTTGCGAGGTAGTGGCGGAAGGGCTGACTGCGTAAGAACGACCGAGGCTGAATCATCATGCCAGACTTTTGACTTTGAGGAGTGCGAGGTGTTCCCTTTTATGGAGAAGGAGGACACAGGGGTGTCATGGCGTCGCCGTCTCGTTGGCCGTTCAGATCAGCCGCTCACGTCCTGAGAATTGGTAAAGGACGAGAGAACAGTCAGCATCGAGCGAGGACGACGAGGCAGCAACGACGTAAGCAGGGAGAAGGTGGTGGACGGGGGACGCGCTGGGAACGATTTACTCGCTGTCCAGTCGTCGATCTGGCCCACGTGGATCCCAGATCTCTTCGCCGATACAGCGTATGTACTTGTGCCACCCCCGGGACCCCGGTTTGAACGGACCCCTCTTCTTCAGCAACAAGCACTGCACTCCGACACAGGCCAGCGCATCTCTGCCAACTCATATCTTTCCACTCAACTACAGCTACAAACCGCCGAGGGTGTGGAACATTGTCTCGTTCCGAAGTTGTTATTGCCTCGTGCCGAACGTGGCCTTTGATAGTGATTTCCACCCAGCTCCCAAGCTGTCAGCCGAGAAAACACTTACAAGCTCCTGTCTATCTGGTATGTGCTATTCCTCAGTTCGGATTTTGGTGATCCTGATGCTGAGGGGCCGGCTAGCAATGAAGAAAATGACAACTTTCAGTTTCTCCCAAACTGCATCGGGCTTTGCAGTGTTTGAGGTGGGCCCTCTCTCCCGTATCCAACCATGAATAAAACCGTGATATGTTTTGTGCCAAGCCATGGTCTCGACCGCTTTCACCATAATCACATGCGGACAATGACTATGCTCGCCGGTAACTTAAACCTCACCTCTCGTCGAGACCTACGAGCCGTGAGTCCCTCAGGCCCCGGTGCCACTTACGTGTTTTCTACCGCCTGGTGAAGGATGGTAAGTGTCCGGGTACATAACTTACCGCAAAGCGCTCCGATGTTGATCGCTCTTCGCCCGTCATCCCGCCCTAGCCGTACATGTCGGAATATTTTACGGCAAGTTTTTATGACGAACCTGAGCGCGAGGCTGGAGAGCTCCGGCAGTCGCTCACAGGGGCGCTCGACCGTCACCGCCATTCCAAAAGGCGGCGGGGTCTGTCCTGCTCATTGACGATTGCAGGCTATCGGGGGAGATGGTCGAGATGTTTGGGTGAATGATCATGATGGAGAACTGCCATTGATGCAGCAGAGGTAAGGATTTCACGAATGTTTGATAGCGGGTTTTTCATGTCTAATTTCGGGGACTTCGGAAGGTATGACGTGTCTGAAAGTGTTTGGAAAGTCCGTATGTCAGGCCGTTTCAAAAAATCCGTTGAAATTCAAGGAATTGCCGACGGGCGGTCATGGATGCGTATACACGTTCGCCCGGCTCCGCGTTGCCGGTGCCTTACGGACGCCGAACTTTTTCAACTTACTTTGATCTGGAGCGCAAGCAGGACATGAACCTCGCGCTCGAGACATGTTCCCGCTGTGCCTCTAGAACTGCGTCTCGAAGCTCATCGGTTTCTTTGCTTCCGGTGAGCAGTGTGCACAACCTCGTGAAAGTGTTTTGCCGCTTAATCCAAGATCGCCGCCAGGATAGGTCCCCCCCTTCCCAGTCTTTATGGAATTACATCAAAGGCGCGGCTCGATCACCGCAGCATTTGGTTTTGCTTCCGGACGTGGTTTGCAGCGGTGGCTTACTGTGATCGACACGCGCTAGTCGCGCGACTCGTATCGGACACCGCTGGGCCTGGCTACTTACCGCAAAACCCGCTCGGCTCAAGGGGCCACTATAACAGGGATGCTCGCTCGCCTCAACACTTATCAGCTTCCGTCACCTATTTTTCCTCGCATTCGGTGAGGGCTGACAGCGGTACACTAGTGCTCGTTCCTTCGTTTCCCCACCCTTCCCCCAAGTCTTTCTCTTTCTAATTAATCTCAACAATCCATGGACATGAAAGCGTGGACTAGTAACTCCTCAATCGCCACCACCGCGGTGCATGATGATCACTCTCTTCAACTCGATAAAGTTCTATCCGGCTCCGACGTCGAGAAGCTTCGTGAACACGAAGAAGAAGCCATGGGGGACTATCCAGACGGCGGCATGAGAGCTTGGCTAGTCGTCCTTGGTGTGCGTGTTCTCCATTACGGGCCTCCTCTTCTGTCTTCCACTCTAACCTACCACGACTCTGGCAGGGATCATTAGGTTTATGCGCCACCTTTGGCTTTGTTAACGCGTGGGGCGTATGTACTCCCCTCATATCCAGGCATTTTTCGTGGCCGCTTATATGGCTCGGTTGTAGATTTTCCAAGTCTACTACCAGGAGGTCATGTTGAGACACATGTCTCCGTCGGACATGTACGCTACTTCCCTCTCCATCCCTTCAATTACACATTGATAACACTTCTCTCCCACTTGTAGCGCTTGGATCGGCTCGTTGCAGGTGCGTACTTCCTCCAAATCGTTCGCCCATCCGTCTGACCCTGCCCCCAGTATGCTCTCGTCTTCATGCCCGGCCTGGCCTTCGGCAGGCTCTTTGACATGGGCTACCTCCGACTTCCCGTCTCCGCTGCCTCGGCGTTGCTCATCGCATGCACCTTCCTCACGGCGGAGTGCACAGAATTCTGGCACTTCGTCCTGTGCCAAGGCTTCGGCATCGGTGTACGTACAATCCGCTCGTCACCGCCGAGCTTGAGTCTTACTGATGTATCCGACTGCAGCTATCCAGCGGCGCTGTGTTCACCCTCGGGGCGGGCGTCGTCACGCACTGGTTTCAGAAGAGGCTGGGGCTCGCTCTGGCGTGTCTGGCGGGGGGATCTAGCATTGGCGGGACGATCTTTCCTATCATCCTGCGGAACCTCATCGAGCACTACAGGTGCGTCTCTCAGTCATCGCCGCGTACTGCACTCCCTCTCACGCGTTTTTCAACAGTTTCAAATGGACTCTTCGCATCACAGCGTTTATCATGGCGGGATTTCTCGTTATACTTAATCTAGTGCGTTCGCGCTCCCTCCCCCCTAGATTATCTTCCGTCATGGTGGCTATATGCTAACCTACTACGGAACTCAAGACCGTCGCTAGGAGGCTCCCACCGAAACCCAGCCAAGGCCCATTCGTGAACCTAGCCCTATTCAAGGACATTAAATACGCCATTTATTGTCTCTCGCTCCTCGTCGGTTTCCTGGGTCTCTACACTGTGAGCGATCTAAGAACATTTTTGTGATCAAGAGCCTAGCTGACCCCCACAACCCGACGCTGCAATACAGTGCTTGACATACATCTCCCTCAGCGGTGTGCTCGCAGGTCTCGACACCAACCTGTCGTTCTACCTCCTCTCCATCGCGAACGCGTGCTCCCTCTTCGGCCGCATTGGCGGAGGCGCGCTCGCAGATCGTGTCGGTAAGACTCAATAACTTCCCTCCTGAGTATCGGCTACAAACTAATACTTAAGCCAACCGGTAGGCCCGACGAACGTCCTCATCCCTGGCACCCTAGCAGCGGCCGCCATGACATACGCGTGGCCGTTCGCAATGGCCAAAAGTGCTCTGGTGACCGTCGCCGTACTGTATGGGTGCGTCCCAGCCCCCTTCGTCGTCTGACCTGAGACTGCTGCGTATTCATATCGTGCCACTGCTAGCATATCGTCTGGGGTGTTCGTCGCGATCATGGCGCAGCCCGTTGTCCGCATGGGCAAGATCACGGAGGTCGGCATGCGCACAGGGATGGCGTTCACCGTCATGTCGTTCGGCGCACTCGCCGGCCCACCCATCTCTGGGGCGATCCTCGACCACACGGGGGACTTGAAGAACGTCGGATACTACGCAGGTGCGTTGATATCGTTCTTTTCCCGCGGGACGCCGCTGACCCACGGATGGCGCATGCTGTTGTTGTTGTTGTTGTTGTCTCTGGATAGGTTCGACGATGGTGGGTTCGGTGTTGTTGATGGCGACCGCTCGGTATTTGCTGCTCGGCAAGTGGGTTGGGAATGCTTAAACCCACGGACGGTGACGACGACGACGATCTGTTTGGAATCCAAAGTCTATGACGCTCCAAAGCCCACGCAGGCTGACGAAATTTAACGTGGTTGTATATTTATCTGCATGCACGCTGCTCCGATCGATCTAAAGGCATAGTCTACTTATCTGATGATTATAGTAGATATTTGCCGCATATATGCATATTAGTACACCCGGAATAATACACCTCTGGTATCATTGAAACAATCCCCGTGGTCAGGTCGAGGTGCATGTATGTCGTCCCAAGTTTTTACCTGGTTCCCACGCCTCTGCTCGTGTCGGGTCTTGCCAACGAACCATGCCGCAAACGGTCAAGGTCGAAGTGCGAACAGCTTCCCATTACATCCGCATAACAGCTACAACAACTGCACCCGCAACCGCCATCAGCAGCCCGCGGACGAGTGGGCGGCGGTGTGCCTTCGCACCGTTACCCGCAGCTTTCGCACCAGGAAGGGTTGTTGGTCTAGTGTGTTGACGGGAATGATGAGGCCTCTAGTCGTACGCAAGCTCAGCGAGGTACACACCTGTGAAGCAGGGGGCCGTGCACAGAGGGAGGCCTCTCCAACAGAGGGACCGAGGCCGTTGGTGTGGGGAGCGCGCCGCCGATCGTCGAGACCGTCGTGCACTGCGACGTGGCCGGCGCAGGGTGTGCGGAGGGGGTGACGGGGTCGCCCTGCCGGAAGACCGTGCCGTTGTTGATGCCCATGGGCTGTTGACGTTATCCGGCAGGTCGTGCGCACCAAGCTTGCATCAGGGAGGGACGGGTTTGAAAAGGGTTAGGGGGACGCACCTCACCGGTCTCGCCTTTGCACGCGTCGAAGCCAGCCTGGTAGTTGCCGGGCATGTTCCAGTCGCAGCCCATGAGGTCGTAGATGTGCTGGCAGAGTGTCGCGGCGCTCGGCCCATCCTTGCACGCGCGGATGCAGAACTTGCTAGCCGACATGAAGTTCTAGGCGCGGCAGAGGGTCAGCTGGAGCAAACAAGGCGCATATATGCGGCAGGGGGGGCAGGTGGGTGGGTTGGGGGTCCAACTTTTATTTACTGACCGTCCATTCATGCATTTGCGTCATCCCGTTGCCAAACGCACTCGAGAAAACGAGTCCACCGATTGGATTGCCTGTCAGATCGTCAGCTGCATGTGAGTATACGCGCGCACAGGTCAGGCACATTGCTCACCGAGGCCATCCTTTCCGTGGGGATCCATCTCAGCCATTGCGGTTGTGGCTCCCTTCGGGATGTGAAGTTTCGTCAGGTCGCCGATGCCTGTGACCTGGACGTAGTCCGGGGTCTGAACGAAGTGTGCCCCCGTGATGGTGCCCGGCGGGATGATTCGCGTGCCGTAACCCGGCCTGAGGCACCAGGCCACCGCGTTGCGCTTCATGTTCGCCATATCAGACTTGAGTCCTGACTCGGGTGGGGCGTAGAGGCAAAAATCCATGACTGAGTTGACTGCAGCACATCCATCCACAAGCATGCGTGAGAGTCATGGGCATTGGATCGGGGCGGGATGGGCACACCATATGCGTTCTGGCACAAAGAACCATGACTTGAAAAGCTTCCGCACTTGTTAGTGCCAGTCTGGCCCGGTTTTGAAGTCTTGGGCGCACTGTCTGGAGTGAATGTCTGGCCATCCGTCTGCGCAAGCGCCACGGACGCTAGGGACAGAGAAACTAGAGTGCAGAAACGGGTCATGGCTGATATTAGGGATGAAGGTAGGGTAGCAATGTAGAAAAGAGGAAGCGGGTGGGAGTAGAAAGGTAAGAGGGGGTGGAGAGAAGGGGCGTGCAGTTCGCTTTCGCCCAACAGTCCATGTGAAGGGTGAACACCGTCTCTTACTCGGTCATCCATCTATACGGTGCAGTCAAGCCACAAAACAATGCCTTTAACCAGCATGCCTTCTCGTCCAAGGATCTTCTAGTCGGCGGTCATGGAGACCTGCGTATCAGTAAGACACTGAGAGGATATGGCGGGGTGTCGGGCATCATCTGCTACCTCTCGTACCGGCCATCTCAACATGCAAAAGAAGTCAGGCTAACCTTACCGAGAGCATAAAATGCACCACCCACCACAAAGACGATTCACGCGCCTGACATCTCAATGAGCTCACCTCAGTCTCGATATCGCATCTAGTATACATAGCAGACGCTACCTCACGAAGCGTGATCGCTACGCGGATGCTCGGGGCGGCGCGGACGGTGGAAGAAAGGTGAATTTGGAAGGACGGCACCAGGTCTACTTGGAATGCGCCGCCTCTCCACGCTGTATCAGCCCCACCCCGACAATAACACCGTCTGCCAGGATATCCGCTGCCTTGCGACGGTCGTGGGCCTGGTGCTGCGCCTTGCGAATGAACTCGGTCTTGACCGTCTTCGCACGCGCGATCTGCATGTCCATGATTCCGAGTGCAACGTATGGTATATCGGCGGGATAGAAGGTATGGGTGCATGAGGAGTGTAGAGGATAAGTTTAGGAGAGGGATTAGGGAAGAAGGACTAGTCATGCGCACCTCTTTGGTATGGTGAAGACACTCGAGGTAGTCGTCCGCTTGCGCGGTGCACTGGCTAGGGACGTCCGTTTGTGCGTAACACTATGAAACGTCATGAATATGCAAGAAAAGATAAAGCAGAGCAGGATAGCGCACTTTAGAGAACTCCTGCCAGTATGCAAAGCAACGAGGGACGCCTGCGAGCATCCATGTTCACATCGAACAGCGATTACTTTCGCGTGAAAACATACCTCCGTGGTAACCAAACCCTGACTGTGGTGTGGAGAGATATATTATTAGAATGGATGTCTCCAGTAGATAGATGATACACGCACAGCCATCGCTCAGAGTCTCGAGGGGAATGGGGCTGAATGCTGGGGTCGTTATGAAAGCCGGCGACCAGCACACTCCGGCGTCCCCCGCCTCCATGCGTGACAAAGGTCACTCGTGACATATGGCACGTGCAGATCTTAGGCGCTACTCCACGCGTCCTTTGTCGCAATAGCGGCACACCGCCACAGACGACAGGCGGAGGCTATTCGCGAACCGCATCATCCAGCCCGCCACGACCTTCCCTCGTTGCATCCTCCTCGCACTCCTCGCCACGTATCCAAACCCATCGCGACCATGGCGGAACAAGCTGAGCTTGCGTTTGTCAAGAACTTCGTGAACGCGCTCAGCACGCAGCCTGTCGTATACCCGAACGACTACCAGCAAGCCCCGGCGAACGAGCTCAAGAAGGTCCCTGTCCTGCCCGTGAGTGCTTATCTTCGTCCCCGCGCTTCGTGGTCGTTCCTGGGACATGAAATTGGAACATGGGTTCTAATGTGGTTTGTATGGCGCGGCTAATCTGTGTAGATCGAGGTTCCGCCACCTCCAGAACGGCAGGGTTCTGTGTCTGCACCGACAGGTACGTACACCACAACCCCTTTACGCGCACTTACTTGAGTGCGACGTGTTCCAACGCATATATTGAGTGCATGGCGCATATATCCTTCCTAGGATCGATCAGTGTGACCTTCAAGTCCACCAAGCCCGCCCAATCCTACACACTCTCCGTCCAGCCCACGGACACCGTCGTACAGATCAAGGCGCAGCTCGCGGGCACACCCGGCGCGCCTCCGGCCGATGCGCAGCGCCTTCTGCTCAAGGGCAAGGCCCTAGCCGACGCGAAGCTCCTGCAGGAGTACGCGGTCAAGGATGGCGACACCGTCAACCTCATGGTCAAGCCCGGCTTTGATTGGGACCCGTCCAAAGTCTCTGCCCCAACGCTTGCTCCCGAAAGCGAAGCAAAGCACGAGGCCTCAACGCTGTTGCCGAGCCCCGAGCCTGCGAGGACAAGAGGCCACGGACGGATACCGTCTGTCGTACTCTCTCCATCCCCGTCGCTGACCCCGAGCCCCGGGGAGATCCTGGTGGATATCCCGCTGGTTCTGGACGCATCTGTGATCCCGGCGTCACCTTCGTCGGTCTCCGATACGTCGTTCCATACGACAATATCGAAGCCGGAGTTCTGGGAGAAGCTATATGCGTTCCTCAAGTGAGTTCACCTTTCCTCTCGTTTCCATCTTCGCCACCCCTTCTTCACGCCGCGTTCTTATTCACATCCACCGTCGCCCCGTATTGCCTCATTCCGCCCTTTCTCTTTTAACCGTTTCTCTATACCTTCATGGGCGCGAGACGCTTTTCCCCGCTTTCGGATACCACTCAATTCCTTTGTCGAGGCACAGTCATATAAATACGGTAGGTCGCCGGGACTTACCTTCGCTCTCGTCTTTCTTTTACAGGGCGGAGTTCTCCAGCCAAACAGACGCTGCAACAGCTTGGGAGGACTTCCTTCGCGCGAGCAAGGGATCACTCTCCGTCAGCGAAATCGCGAAGATTCGCGATGCAGTCGGCCTCATGGGTATGGCCGGCACCTAATTACATCCCACCCCGCCGACCCCTTCCTCGCATCTCTCCTCTGTTCCTTCTCTCCTCGTCGGATCCGCACATACTCAACTCACTGCAATAATACCTCTGTTTTCTTGGGGAATTTGGTCCGCCGCGCGCCCTTGGTTCTATTTCTGGCCGGCGCATGCGACATGCAATCAAGAATAACCTTGCGCGGCTGTGAGGTTTGAATTTCGCGAAACGCGGTTGGCTCTTGGCCACATTAAACGTTAGCCATTCGCGAGAGTCGCGGGATTGGGACGTGAGTGCTAAGTATGGTGATCTGTGGGGAGATGCTATGCTGTCGGCTAAGTATGGGGAGAAGGATTGCGTACGGGACTCAGGGATATATTTAGGAAAGGGTTGGGACCATGGTTAAGTCGTTGTTATGTACCTTCTACATATCCCCCTCTTCTTTGATGCATGGTGTTCTATTCCAGCGAGTCGTTTTCGGGCTCACGGCGGTCGTCGCGAGGCAGTTTTGTGTGGGTACGTTCCCTTCGTGGCGGTCCTCGTGGGACCTCAGGTCGCGACGTGTTCTCGCTTACCCTGTCTGGTGCCTAAAAACTCTCCTTATCTCTCAGCTTTCCTGGCCCTTGCCTCGCGCCGAGATGTGCAAGACTGTCCACAGGAGAGAAGATTGAACAATAACCTTATGGCATCGACGCCGAGCCCTCTCGTCCAAATGAGAGCGGCAGATGTAAGCAGCGTAGCCCTGACTGGCTTTCCCGAGGCCGCTTACACAATGATATCGGCTCCGCCGAGGTCGCGCTATCCCAAGTAGTCAGGCGGATAAGTTATGATTTCGTGGCGCCGTCTTGTCGTTCTCACTGCCCGTGTTGATGAGGAGGACTCAGAGGGTATACTGCGATCCAAATGGGCCCGCTGCCTTGCAATCACGCTACCTGCCGTTAAAGGTTGGAAAGACTGGGGAAGGAGGGTGATAGTAAGTAGATTCGGATGCGCAGAGATCCTGGGCACCGCGGGAAGTCGCACCTATAATCTAGGTCCCATCAAGTTGAAGTGATCATCCGGGGTCGGTGAGTGTGTCGAAATTTGACATGACGTTGTATATGACTGAGGCCTCCGCCAGCCTCCGCCGCGCCAGGAACGCCGTAAGCAGCCTGTGAGCGGGACATCTTCAAGTTGACTTGGCCACATGGACACAAGCAGAAACATGTCCAGGTGGAGCAAGAGAACACTGGGGTGTACAGGTACTCTTGGCTGTGCATGCCAGATCTCGGTCGGAGGATGAGCGAGAGCGGGCCAGAGTTGGAGCTTTCGAAGGCAAATAATCTGGACGCTTTCCTCCGGAGCCACTTGTGGAGGCGCGTCGATGCTAGACGGTGCTAGCTGGTAGTGGTACGCGCAGGTTCGAGGCATGTCAGCCTGGACTTCCATCGGTTCAGTAGTCCAGGTATCAGTGTGGTGAGGAGAAAGACCTTATGCGGCGACCTCATCTGCTTACCTTGCACCTACTCGCCTTCTGAAGGCTTTTCAACTCGGCGTGGTGTGAGTGTTCAACCACCACGAATGTTCCCGTCCGTTCTTGGAACGAAGTTAGTCGTCATCCACTGTTCAACACGGTCTCCTGTCTCCCACGACATGGCGGTTTGGAACAATCTTTCGTTGAGCGAGCACGGCCACTCGGATCTACGCACCTGGCGATAAGTACAGGGGCGAGTTTTCAATCACAGGCACTGCTGACATAGGGCAATTGAGGGCTAGAACCAGGCAAACTGGAGGAGGAAGCTCGGAAGAAGGAGACTGGAAACAGTTGGAAACGTCCCGCCATGGCCATGATCTTGGATGTTCCGTATTGTAGGTCCGCGGCAGCCTTTTGCGAGGACGGCCCTACTGAAAGGCTTGGCATGATGCCTGGCGTAACGGAGCAATCGTGTGAATCTGCTTATTCGGTGCCTGTTCACATGGAGACTTCATTCATCACCGCGAGCTTCCCCAACTGCTTCCCGCAGGCGCAGCTGGTGCGAGCAGGTGTGCGGGGCGCCACCAGGTCCCCCACCCGGTGCCGACCCATCAGCGGGGTTGCTTCTCTCCCACTCCATGCGACGCTTGGGCTGATGACAATTAGACACTAAGCCCGGGAACGGCGGACGAGAGGTGGACAGTCGAACCGAACAAGGATGGTATAAAACACCGCCCCCTCTCTTGCCTGGGTCTTCTGTCCTTCTGACCTCCGCACGACTTTCGAGTCCACGGCCTTCGCGGCCTCTCTGCGCCAGCCTCGCCTCCACTGCGGCCGACTATCTCTGTCCTGCCAGTGTTTCCGCCTGTGCTGCCGCCATGTCGTCCACCGCCTTCCAGCCCGAACTTCGGGCACACGACGACTTGGACCTCCACCGCACCATGAGCTCACGCGGTTCGACGTCTGACGAGAAGAACCTGGGAAAAGCGGAGCACGGTGGCGACGAGGGCTTCGACCACACTGCCGCCCCGGACATGTGAGTCTTCCACTGATTGCTCTTCCTGGCGGAGACAAGCATGCGGAGGGGCTGATGTTGGGCTTCGCCTATCCACAGCACGAAGCCGTTCCCCATAGACCCCGATGAACCTGAAGAGACACACCAGCTCACTATCCGGTGAGATAACGATATTTCATATTCCATGTCAGTTTAGACTCGGCTCATGGATGCGCCCAGGGCTGTCTTCGTTGGGTGCTGTCTTGGCGCGGTGGTTGGTGCCTCAAATATCTACCTTGGTCTCAAGACGGGCTTCACATTTGGTCCCCAGGTGTGTCCTCAGCGAATCGACGAGAGTGTGGGTGTTTTACTGACTGACGTTGCCTTGGCAGCTCTTCGGTGTAAGTGCCCCGCCTGGAGTCATCCAAATTCCACACGCGCCATCTGCTGACCTGCCTTTTCGTCTGCTCCCTTTGCGACCGCATACAGGCCATTTTTGGTTATGCCATCATCAAGCCACTCTCCAAGGCACTGCCTGAGTCTGGTCTCATCGGTCGGCTCTTCGGTGGCTCGTTTGGCCCCAAGGAGAACTGCACCGTCCAGTCCGCTGCGACGGCGGCCGGTGGCATCGGTATCCTCTTCGTCTCGGCTGTCCCCGCCATGTACCGTCTCGGCCTGCTCTCGGAGCTTCCCAAGCAGGATATCGGCAAGCTGATCGCCCTGACGGTCTGCGCTGGGTTCTTCGGTGTCTTCTTCGTCATCCCCCTCCGCAAGTACTACATTGTGAAGCAGAAGCTGACGTTCCCCACCCCCGCCGCCACCGCCATCACCATCCGTGCTCTGCACAACAGCCGCACGGGTGCAGTCGCGGCGCGCAAGAAGTCCCTCGCGCTCTTGTACGCGTTCATCGCCGTGTTCGTGTTCAAGGTCGTCTCTGGATACGCCCCTGGTGTTGTGAGTAGACGACTCTGGTCTGCAGCATTGAACCTCCAAGTACTAATAACAGGCGTACGGGTCATGTAGATCTTCGACTGGCATATCGGTTGGACCCTATACCGTCTCGGCTTCACCAGCATCATCTCCCTGGAGAACTATGGCTGGTGGATCGAGTTTACCCCCGCGTTCTTCGGCGCCGGCATGCTTTCTGGTATCAACGCCTCTTGGAGCTTCTTCGGTGGTTCCATCCTCGCGTGGGGCGTTATTGCCCCGTCCCTGGTCAAGAACGGTCTTGCGTTTGGTGCTTCGATCTCTGACGAGTATCCGCTGATCACCTACAACGCGCTGTCGTTCAAGGACCCTGCGCTCTACACCACTCATCCCTCCCCCCGTTACTGGCTCCTTTGGCCGGGTGTCCTGATGATGTTGCTCTACTCGTTCGCGGACCTCGCCATGAACTCCGGCTCCATGATCGCGAGCATGCGCAAGGTCGGTTTCAACCCCAACCCAAGGTCGTGGTTCCGCGAGGACCCGGACTATAACCCCGACGAAGACGAAGATCTCTCCCCGCGCGAGGACCGCGTGCCGACGCCCTGGTGGGTGAGCGGCCTCATCGCGTCGATCATCGTGTGCGCCGTGATCCTCGCGAAGATGTTCGCAATGAACGTCGGCGAGGCGCTCCTCTCGCTCGTCCTCGGCTTCTTCTTCTCCTTCATCGGCGTCCAGTCCGCCGGCACGACCGACGTCAACCCCGTCTCGACCGTCGCGAAGGCCTCCCAGCTCATCTTCGGCGGCATCGGCAAGGGCGCGCACCTCGCGCAGGGCCCCGCGCAGATTATGAACCTCACCGCGGGCGTCATCTCGGCCGGCTCCGCCGCGCAGTCGACGGACATGACCGGGGACCTCAAGACGGGTTACCTCCTGCGCGCGAAGCCGCGCAACCAGTTCATCGCGCAGCTCTGCGGCGCCGTCGTCGCCGTCTTCCTCAACGTCGGCCTCTTCATCCTCTTCACGACCGCGACGCCGTGCATCCTCTACCTCCCCGCCTCGGGCGACTGCACGTATGGAGCGCCTTCGGTGAGCGCGTGGGCCGCCGTCGCGCAGGCCGTCTCTGCGCCGAAGCTGCCGATCCCCGCGTCGTCGGGGTACACCGCGATTGCGCTCGGGCTGTTCTCGGTGCTGTCGGTCGTCGCGAAGCACCTGTGGGTCCCTAAACGGTACTGGGGCTGGATCCCGAACTGGAACGCGGTCGGGCTCGCATTCGTCGTGCCGCAGGTGTACTACTCGATCGCTATGGCCGCCGGGTCCGTGTTCAACTACGTGTGGGCGCTCCGCAGCCCTGCGGGGTACGACATGTACATGTTCGCCGTCGCGGCGGGCATGCTCGCGGGCGAGGGTCTGGGCGGCGTGCTCCAGGCGCTGCTCGCGGTCGCGAAGGTGGACGGGGGCTGTGAGTGTTTCGTGCCGTGTTTTGCGTCGTGCTTCTGTGCTGATCGATGTTCCTTTTTTGCAGTATACGGCACGTCGATTGGCTGCCCGGGATTCGAGTTCTGCGGATAGATGTAAGTACAGTGCCCGTGTCTCACATGGTGGAGTGGCCTGTAGGTGTATGGGCACTGTGCACCTCATGAGAGTGGTATGTAATGAAACACGGATCACGACTTACGGTATGTTGTCAGTTACATTGTTTGGGCGTCATTGTAGTTCTTGTAGCGTACAGAACCTCCATGGACCTCCGCGAACGCGAGCCATGGTTTATTCGGTCTGTTGTAATCTCTACTTCATTTCTTTCCCTTTGTTTCAAGCCAAAGTTCAATACTGTGCTCACGTGGAACAGACTCCGATATCGTCGGAGAAGAGGTGATCCGATGGAAACCACCTGTCCCGACCAGTCAGTCGGGCCGCCCGAGCGCTGGCCTCCGCCTGGGAGAAAACAGTGCGGAAGCATTGAAGTACTCTGATGCGCTAGGTATAGCAGACTAAACTTTGACTTCTACGTAGGGTTCTCAACTCGCCTAGGTACGTGGATAACTGCAACTGTGCACCTGAATGAGACCAGCCAACGCTGGCGCAGGTTTTTAGAAGTTGGCAGTTATGCTCTCCCCTTTCTATCCCAGACGGTTCTGACACCTTACTGCACATTTATGTATGTAAGTAATCGGTACCAGTCCTTAAACATTCCCGTAAGTATATTCACAAAGTAAAAACTGTTGCGGCTCATAGGCCGATCATTTCCTGCCACCGCGCTAAGTGACTTCTGCCAGCCCCGAGCCGACACGGTGGCGTTCTGAGACGTGGGGGAAGGTCTGGCCAGCTGACTCGAGCTGATCGTCCACGTCGTATCATGCGTCACGACACCGCACTGATACAGAGTTGATACCGTAGGCCAACTGTCCCCGATGAGGCACAACGGCCATCGTTCCCCAGATCCGGAGTTGACTTAAAAACCCTCTCGGACCGTTACGAACCCTCCCTCCTCCCTCGTCGTTCTTCTGTGCGCTGTTCTTCCCGGGAGTGTGGTTCTCCTTTTCTCCGTACTCAGGGGTGATTTTCTGTCGCTCTTTTTGACCATCGCCATGTTCCCCTCCGCTCCCCTCGTCTCGCTCACGCTCGCATCGGTCGTCTTCGCGCAGACCTACTCGGCGACCTACACGCCCCAGGATGCCCCCAACAAGTCAGAGCAGGGCCAATCTGGTACCAACCAGTGCGGTACCGGCAGCGACCAGAACTCGATGTGCCAGAACGTCTACGGTGCGCCCCACATCTCCCCATCGTTGCGCGCGTTTGCCCTAAAAATTCTGACCTGCACGCCCCGCTGTGCACCGGAAATGACGGCGAAACAGTCAACTCGCTCGACGACTTCTGCATCTTCGCACCGCCCAGCCCCGGTCCCGACTCCGTCATCGGAAACACGGAGCGCATCGAGGTCGCGTGGTGCGTCCAGTCCGGCCACGGCACGCGCCTCATCCCCGACGGCACGATCACTGGCGCGCACTTCGTCCAGACCCCGGACTATGTCCAGGTCACCGGCGTCGGCGACCTGACGAAGATCAACATCCCCCAGGGCGACGAGGGCGGCGAGCTCGACCCGCACGGCGCGGACGGCAACGGTGAGTTGCAAATTCCGTATCGCTGTCGGTCCCGTCAAGCGCATGTGTTATCGGACAAGGCGGTCCCGCGCGGTGATGGAGGGTGATGGGACGTGCGCTAGCACGCCAGTGCGGGCGAACCCGTGGCGGGAGGCTGCTGATCCCATCCGGATGTTTTCTTGCATGCGAGGAGGTTTAGAGGACCCCAGCGGTGGAGAAACGGGTTGTGGTTGCCGGCGCGAGAACTGTTCAACGGTCGGACCGAAACCAGGAACCATGCGCCCCTGCGCTTCTCTACTCAACGCCAGGCGTCAATCAACACTCCGAACAAGTTCGATGCTGACGAACTAAAACAGGCAATCCTATTGGTGGTCTCGTGTTTTCAAGCGCCTTCGGAGGCGTGGCTCAGATGCACGAGTGGACGGTGAGTAAAACAGGCCCGAATACATCTGCAGGTGAATCAACGATCACAACTGACTGCGTGAATGTTCAGAACTTCGTGGCCTACAACGAATTCTGCATTCGTGCTTGCAAGGACGGTCCTAAGGCCCCTGCGCTCTGCGAACATATCTATGACGTATTGGGATGTGACTGGAACATGCCCGGCGACTACTCCAGTGGCTCGTTCGACTCCTGCAAGGGTGATTCCGGCGAGGTACGTCAGGCCTGCACGGACCGACACGACGTATCTGTACTGATGTCGTGACCACGCCCAGCCCATGGGTGTCTACGGCACCTCCACGTTCTACCAAGGCGAGCCCTCGACCCCCGCGGCCCACCCGGCTCCAGCGAAGTCAGAGTGCCAAGTCGTCAATACGATCGCCAACGGCCAAACCATCTCGATGTCTGCGATTACGACGACCTCTGCCGCCAGCAGCGCAGCGTCTAGCTCTTCCTCTGTCAGTATCTCTTCCTCTTCCTCCGTCACTGCGCCCAGTACGACATCCAGCGCGCAGAGCTCGACCACCACCTCCGCCGCCGCGGCTAGCTCTACAACTTCGACTGGCTCAGCCACCGCCAGCTCTACTAGCCAGTCCATGACCACCACAAGGACCACCGCCCCTCCGGTGAGCACTCTCTCCAACAAAGTTTATTTGTCAAATGTAGAATCAGTTTGGACTCATGTACGACTTGCAGGCTCCCACAACAAGCTCTGATTCTACTACTGGCTCCTCCCCTTCTGCCACCGGTGGGGCCCAGAACGGCGCCGCGTCGCTCTTCAGCCGCGGCCTCCAAGTCTCGGTCGCCGCTGCGGCCGTCATCGTTGGCGCCGCTGTCATCGCATAATCTCGGAACGACGACAGGCTACTCCTCCATGCGAGCGACACTGCACGGGAGCCCTCATGGTAGAGAACTTGCACGGCACCATCACCCCCCCCCTCCCACCTCTATCACACGCACACACCGACCCCTTGCACAACCTTCTCTTTCTTCTTCCGATATTTCGTTGATTGCGGCTTTCCGGTCGAACATTGGGTACTTACGGCTTCACGTTCTTCACGATACTTCACTTGGACAATATTCGTAGTAATTCTTTTGTTGTTGTTTGTTGTCTTCCTCATGCTTTGTTGCGGGTTTGCGGAGACCATAAAGCTCCTCGAAAACCCGTTGACACCACCCTGTCGCTCCTTCGTACACCATACCGTCATTACTCATACAATGGACATTTTCATGCATGGTCGCATCTTTACTGGCCGCTGCTCACCCACACCATATCCATTCGTGTACACGACATCATCGTTAGTGGAGTTAGGTTCAGGCTGACGCCTATAAGACTAACCATTCAATCAGATGCGAGTCCGTCACGCATCCTGCTGCGGGGGGTGTAATTTCCAGTACTGTAGAATACGCCAGACGAAAAATTTTGCCCGCAAACCCACCAACACAAATGCGGGCTGCCAAAATTTGTCACAACGGTACTTACGTCTGGATGTCGGAACTCCACCTCACGAAAAACAGTCTGTACTCGCTGAGGAGCGCAGCTGGAGACTAGACACGGTCAACGGTGTGGGCAGCTCATTGGAAAACATGCGTCATAGCTTGGGAGCCCAAGCACCTTGCATGCCGACGGGGCGCAGAGCCGGGATGAGGTAATGAATTGCAAGCTGTACAATGCATTGGGTAACCACCACCTAACAATCACGACCGCGCCGGGCGGCACATGTCCGCAGTTGTACCACTACCACAAGGCCTACCGCGTACCGCCTACACGCCCAGAGCATATGCCGTACGCCTTCCGCTCTCCACACAGTCGCCCACACTCACGCCGCCCACCCCTGCCCCGATCACAGCTGCGTTCGGGCCCCAGCGTTCCCTCACCGCCCCCGTCAGCTCGGCCGTGCGTGCAGCGTGCCCCATGGTGGGGATCGGGATGCAGTCGCGGTGCTCACGGATCCGGACGAGGGACGGCTCTGGGAGAGGCTCTGTTGGCGCGCGCCCGAGGTGCCGTCGGAGGGTGTCAAGGAGAGTCGGGAGGAACGATGAGGAGGACGGCACGGGTGAAGGCGCGCCGTACGGGCCGCCGAGCATGACTGTGATCTTCGTGAAGCCGGATGAGGGCGGGGAGGCGGAGGAAGAGGAAGAGGAAGAGGGAAGGAGGCGGTCCTGGGTGGGGAGGGTGCAGGAATCGAAGACGGTGCCGAGCATCCCGATGGAGGACTCTGGGTAGTCGGTGGAGGGTCGCGGGATGAGATAGCCGAATCCGGCTGGGTGGATGGGGCGAAGCGTGGGTGGGAAGACTAGGTTGACCACCGTAACGGACGAAGAGGGGTTCGCGAGGAGGTGAGGAAGTGGCCCGGGACTGGGATGTGTGACGCTGGGTGCTGACAGGAGCCGGTGGAGATGCGGAAGGGGCATCGCGCTCACTATATGCGATGATAAGATTCGCTTCCCTGACTCAGTTATCGTCTACGGGGCAAAGGTCAATATATGCTACTCGAGCTACTTTGTAATGGGTGCAGTCACCTCGAATCCGTTGCCGGAGTCTGACTTATTCAATGCAACAACCCGATCTCCCATCATGATATCGACGTGAGCAAGACCTTGTAGCTGATTCGCCATCGAATTGCTCAAGGTCTGCATGCCATCCTGGAATGAGAAGACGCTGACATCTCTCGTGAGCTCTGCAATATCGCCAAGTTCGTACGGCTGTCCCTTCACGATATTGCTCTTCCTCTTTCGAGAGAGAGGCAGCATGTCCATGATGGCCCCTCGAACCAGGCTACCATTTCCGCTTTCTTCGAGCTGGCACATGACTGGGAATGCGGAACGTATGCTCAGCACCCGCGAATCCGTCGCGTATATGCCGTGCACGAGCGCACTACCGAAAGTCTGCGCGAACTCAGCACCGAAATGACGGGTGAGAAACGCGTCTACAGACTCGTCGTCGGGAGATGAGTTGTTCAGGACTGATAATGGAGCAGTAATGGTCAGACTCATCGTACAGCTGTACATGCCGCTTACCTATGCTTGTCGACCTCCTTGCATCCTTTAAAACGGCCGGAACTAGGATCTTCGCAAGAGGAGAGCGGAGAACCAAAAGCGGCGACCCTGGGATGGTCACAATGCCTTCTGTGCCGGGGAGGTGCAAAAAGCGATTGCGGGCGGCAGGCGCACTTCGAGGGACGGTGAGAAGCGAGGACTTGAGGCCAAGTAAATGGACCTGTGCGTCCAGTCAGGGCCAAGCACACCTCATTTCGTAGACCCGGAGGTAGAACTCAAATGCTTGCATGTAGCGTGCACAGATATGCATTCATGGAAAGGAACGACACTCACCAATTCCAGCACGGCCTTCGATGCAGGACGTAATGTCCTTGGACCGCTCTCCAGCACCACATTCGCCTCCTGTCCGACGCTATCTTTCACGACGACACGCTCGGATCTCATCCATCCTCCCAACCGCTCTGAACTCTCGACGAGGGTGATACGGGTCCCGGAATGGACGGGGAAGCGTCTTGCCAGATGGAAAGCAGTGGACAAGCCAGAGATGCCGCCGCCAAGAATGGTAATGGAAGGGGAGGCCATCCTGCAGATAGTTCCTGTATAGAACAGGAAGTTTCCTCAGCCTCGAAAGAGTGGTGTCAGGTTGTGCAAGGTCATGGTAAGCGTGGTCGCCGTCTCGAACAGTCCTGAGAGTCTCGCCGACGACGTAACCGGGACCCAGGCTGGTAGCGGCCCGATATCGCGCCTTCTCGGCGTTTGAATATTGTTCATCATAATCCATTGCGGAGCTCAAAACGGTTTATCTCCGAAAGTCGGACAGTAAGTAGTTGCCAGCTCGTTGACGTCTTTTGGTTCACCGCGTCGAAATGCATCTTTCTGTCCTCCCGTCGACCCCAACATGCTTCGTGTTAGCTCACCACGGGAGTGGCCCATCCAAACTTGTCGGAGACAACCCTGAGTGACTTGCTATGAAAATGGATTGCGAGCGGGGGCGGTACCGTATGACCTCGGTGTCATCTTCCCAAGCCTTGTGGACCCAATTGACCGACATTGTTTCCGTAGGGTGCTTAACGAATGTCCCGTTCGAACAGTCTAAGAAAATCGCCGATGCAAATCGAAATATAAATCTCGCTACAGCGGAGTATCCGCACCTCGGGATAACGCTTGTGTGCAGTATTAGTGGGGACTACATTGGTCATCGGTCGTGCGGCACATTGTGAGTTCTTTGTCACTTCAGATTGGATCGATGATGGCATGTGAAGGTGCACCGGTTTGAGGAAGAATGTTGCCTTTTTCTTTGAGGTGTCTCTTGGGTGTCCGCTTGGCCATGCTGCCAGCGCAGCTCTCGCCAAGTGTGCACAGGATGCCAGAGTACTTAGGAATGCACAGCCATCCTCGGTCTCGAATGAACGCCCAAACAACATCGTACTGAGGCGTGCATCCGCAACATGGAACGCGGCCGTGGGGACGACATCTGATTTACGCAGCCTGTGAGAGGTCCTTGCCCTCCCAGAACGTCGCGGAGGATCTGGATGCTAATGTTAGAACAACCTCAGGTACGACTTGTCCCCGACTCGGAGGAATACTGAGTATAGTCCTCACCTAGGATGCGACTCCGATTTATGCCTCCAATATGCTCAGAACGCTCTTCGGCATACGTTTGGCGTAAGGATCGGTATCATGGATTCCGTCTTATTCGGCACTTTAGACTGGGAGTCTTCAACACATAGCTACCGCCAGAGATCTGTGGTCCGCTGATAGCTGATCAAAGCGCCGAATGGCAGACTCAGCCCGTCCCAAACTGGCCACTATTTTTCACTGCTTCGACCACTCATAAGGTTCGATCGACTGGCGGGTCCTTTCCTTGTTCCTCCCCGTCATCCTCCCCGTCATCCTCCCTTCTTCTCCTCCTGCCCCTCTCCGTTCCTCTATCTTCTCCGTAATGTTCCGCCATGGTCCTCTTCTCTGCCTCGCGCTCGCGTCTGGTGCCCTAGCGCAGACATACAGCGCCACATACCTCCCATCCAATGCACCCAACCAGACGGAGCAGGGCCAAAGCGGCACGAACCAGTGCGGGACCGGCAACGACCAAAATTCGACATGTCAGAACCTCTACGGTGCGTCCCTCGTGCCCCGCTGCCCTCAGTACTATACTCAACCGTGGAGCAGTCAACGCAATCGACGACTGGTGTATTTTCGCACCCCCCTCCCCCGGACCAGACTCCGTCATCGGCAACACTGAGCGTATCGAAGTCGCATGGTGCATCAAGCCAGGCCACGGTACCCGCTTGATCCCAGACGGTGCCATCACTGGCGCACACTTCGTCCAGACCCCCGACTACGTTCAGGTCACCGGCGTCGGCGACCTCACGAAGATCAACATCCCCGAAGGCGATGAAGGTGGCGAGCTCGACCCGCACGGCGCGGACGGCAATGGTGAGTGAACCGGCCTATTCGTATTGATGCCGTGTCGCGGATCCGCCCAACAGAGCGTTGACATTAAGGGGTGACTTGCCCGTCCCGCATGAGGGCGGTTGTATCGTGTCGCTCGACCTTCGAGCTGCGCTATATGCGGCACCATGACGTTCATATATTCACTGCTGACCTCGCGCTCCGATAGGCAACCCGATCGGTGGTCTCGTGTTTACGTCCGCCTTCGGTACGCTCGCGCAAGCGCACGAGTGGACGGTGCGTCTCTCTCCCTAGCGCGGCATGCGCTGTTCCCGAGCAGTCTTAACGCCAGCGCCGACTGACTCTGCCTTCCCTGGCCGTACCCAGAATTTCGTCGCGTTCGACGAGTTCTGCATCCGCGTCTGCAAGGACGGTCCCAACGCGCCCGCGCTCTGCCAGCACATCTACGACGTGATGGGCTGCATGTGGAACATGCCCGGAGACTACTCGAACGGCACGTTCGACTCGTGCCAGGGCGACACCGGCGAGGTACGTGCATGTGCCTCTCATCTTATCGTGGAAAAGTATTGGCAAGAGCTAAGTATATGTGCGCAGCCGATGGGTGTCTACGGCACCTCGACCTGGTTCCAGGGCGTGAACCCGACGCCGTCCGCGCACCCCGCGCCACCGACGTCCTCCTGCGTCACCACCAGCACCATCGGGAACGGCCTCGCCGCGTCCGTGACGAGCTCCGGTGCGTCTGCTACTGGAAGCGCGGGCTCCAACTCCGGATCCGCGGTACGTGCGCCATCGCCGGATCTACAGGGTTCGAAAATGGAATACTATATACTCACGCGCAGCGTTTTTCTTTAGACCGGCTCTGGCTCGCGTTCCACATCGGCGTCGTCGACGGGCGGCGCTGGGAACGGCGCGGTGCCCCTCCTTGACCGGTCAATCACGGTCGAGTTAGTGATCGCTGGCGTGGCGGTCCTCATCGGCGCTGGCCTGGTTGTATAAAACGATGCTCACGGATTCACGTTGACGAAAGTCCCTGCAGTTGTTAACTTGAGGAAGGGCTACGCCCCTGCCGACGCATGTTCCGCATATATTACGTGTGCATTCACGTTGTCATTTACGATATCCCTTAGGCATGTTGTTTCTTATCGAACTCTCAGGACAATTGACGATCACGACGATAAGTACCGGGACAGATTTTGTGTGTTATATATAGATCATTGGACGCTTCTCGTATCGTAATACTTTGTGCCTAGAGGACTCCGCTGAAGCGTCGGATTCTGGAGGACGACCACCCCCCACTCATTTCCCGTGGATCATTGTGGGGGTCGTACTGAGCGGCGGAGGTTGAGGTAGAGTAGATGTAGGTTGAAGCTCCGACAGACTCAGCTATCATGGGTTAGGGTTAGGCGTTGAACTAGCAGCATTACAGCAAGTCAATAAACAAACAAAGTACTCAATTTCGAACCTAAACAGTACTAGTTTCTTTGTTAACGTTGCAATGGTTTGTCTCGGAGTCTTGTGTCCTTCCTATATTCTGCTGATCACCAGCTTCCCCCCCTTACATAAAGATGGTGAGCTACGGCCCCAGCGAGAAGATACAGCAGCTGATTTTTGGCGTCCAGCTGGACATGGAGTACTCGTGTGATCGCTGTGGGCGACGGGAGCAAAACGGGACTACACTTTGATTGGACTCGGAAGGCGCCCTTAGACTCCGATGCTTCTCATGAACCCACACCCATATTTACACCAACCTTTGCGACACGATACATCTGCGCCTCCTCCATGCCACACGCCGGCTGTTCGACCTCAACATCCATGTCTTGATATCGTCCTCCCCGCCTCAGTCTTCACTGGCGATCATGGCGTCTCACTCCTCGTCTGGATCGGCCGCTACATCCACATCTGCCCCTTCCGATACCGCGTCCGCCATGGATGGCAATGGCTCCGGCGACCCAGGCATGCCAGGCCTCAGCTCCAGCTCGTCCCTGCCGTTCAGCTTTCTCGTCACGTTCGTCGCTATCTTCCTGTTCTTCCTCGGCTGTGGCCTAGGTTCGCGGCGTGTAACCCGCACCCTCCGCCGCAATCTCGGGCTGGAGGTGACCGGGCTGAGGCCTGGCGACAACGACGGGCGCGTCGCGCGCATCCCGCGCAAACGGCCGCTCCTCTGGGATGCGTTTCCCCACGCGGCCCCTTTGAGCTCAAGTTCCCCGCTCGGCTTCCGCACGCGCGACGGCCATAGTCATAGCGTCAGGGTCTTCTCGCATCCGTGGGACGTTCTAGCCGTAAGCTCCCCTCTCTCGCCCCGATCGGCTCCAGTACTTCCCTCGCGTTCTCGCGCTTCCAGCCGCTCTCTGCGACCTACGTTCGCACCTCTCCGCCCGCAGCGGCAGCTCCCCCACCCCTGGCCCCCGGACCCGAAACAGCGACCACGTCCCAGCGGCATCTGGCCGCGGGCGGGTTCGTACCCTCCCGCGGGCTGATGCGCGCGATCCCACGACTGCCCCCACCTCCCACCCCCCGCGCGCCGCCCAACGCTTCCAGTTCGCCGACTGCGACTGCGAGCGCGGCCCCAAGGCGCGCCGCGGTGCCCGAGATACGCTGGCGCGGACACCGCATCCCCGACTGGATCGCGCGGCCGCTCATGCCCGACTCGCTCGACCGGCCCCTGGCGGGGCTTGGGTTCGATCCGGACTCGCGCGCGGAGTGCTCGGTGCCGGACGAGGCAGCTGAGGGCGAGAGGGAGGTGCAGGCGCTGCAGGTCGTGTTCCTCATTTCCCTGCCCTCCCCGGAGCGCGCACGGGCGGCGAGGGTGCGGGCCAAGGCGCTAGAGGCGAACGGTGGCCGGCGCGAGAGCGGGGGCAGCGAAAGGTTCGGCGTGGAGGTTGACGTTGAAGCCAGTGTGGGGACGACGATCGGGGAGTACTTGCTCGGGACTGCGCGGGTGCCGTGGGAGGCTGGCGAAATTGGTGGGTCCAGGTGATCGTTTTCAACGATGTATCCTGTAGGTCGATTGTATGCCTTGTATCACTACGGTACTGAAGTGTCTGTACGTACATTGCTTAGGGATTATACCCTACCTAAGCGAAAGTACACGAACGTTTGAGGAAGCTCGTATATTGCGAACTACATTTCAGGCGCAGAATGACTGACTACCCGCAGGTCCATGAATGTTGTTCCGTGAAGTTCGACTTTAGACGACAGATATGGACTATCCCCTCTCCATATACGGAAGCCCAAAGTTCGCCGTTCGGAGTAGATGTAATGTGCGATGCACCTGCTCTACGCGTCGCCACGACTGCCAGGGACTGTCCATAATCGCCCGTTCTCCACACTTCGTTTATCACTGCCAGCCGAGATGCGACGGTGATATACTTCCCCTCGAAAGAAAAAAAGGCCTTCCGGGGTATCATTCCATCTTCTCGAAAGCCCTTTCTCGAAAGCCCCTTCCTTGCCAGATTCGGCGGCCCAGGCACCCGCAGAGCCGTCGCCTGGCCGTCGCATGAAGCTGACAAGGCAGGATTTCCAGAGTCCGGGGCGTCCAGCAAGGGTCGAATTAGCAAAATCATACCCCACCTTATCCAACTTATGGAGTCATGTTGAACTTATGAGACCCCGTAAATAGTCTCGAGGACGTACCTTCATTCATAAGATATACTAGGCCTCCAGCTCATTGAAACTGACCGTTCCAGACGTGCACAGCGCCAAACGGGGTGAAAACTACGCTCATCCTCACCCAATAGGCTGGCCCCAAGCCGAAAATTGTTGTACTCACCCAGATGTCCAAATAGCAGCGACTCGAGTGGAGCCAATCCGAGACCCTTCCACTCCCATGTCAGCAATTCATGTGGCCCGGGATCCACCCAGGATGGATACCCGATACCAGCGAGGATGAGGGAAGTAACCTGCAATGGGAATGGGCCACGTTCAAAGGGAATGAAAAAGACGAAGTCAGCTTGCAAGAGAGAACTACCCATAAGGAGCATATAAGGACAGAGGGAAACGAAAGAGGAAGTACACATCTAAATCGATCTTGCAGGATTTCGTGCCATTTAAGGGAAGATGCGCATGCACATTTATCTGTCAACTAGAGACGGGTCGTCTGTCTTCACATGAGGTCGCCATGAGCTATGCGTCCCACACATCCTGGCTGGCAGCATGGCTTTGTTGAGTTTCGCTATCATCAAATAGGGAAGAGCCTGTCAAATAGATAGATAATCTGCCAAAACAGCCACTTGGAAGGCGGTTGGAGCGCGAGTGTTACAGGCGAGCAGCGTCCCATCTGGATCGTATCGCCAAACATTCAGCAGACACCTGTTGTAAGGATTCCTCCCGCAATGACGAGCCACATGAACCGATTACGGACAAGCAAGAAGCATAAGCGATATAAGGGTTGAGCGTGAGCTTCCGCCACTCGCGCCAGACCGTCGTAAACGGGCTGCCCTGGACGGTCTCGACGGGCGCCATCGCCTCTGGTCGGAAGACGAGGACGTCAAAATGAGGGAGTTCCATCTATCGGTTCCGCAGATGATACGCTATAGGCGTAAGCACAAAGTAGCGCGAACGTTCGAGAAGACGACGTACCGGCTTGAAGTGAATCTCGGGATTCTTTGTATTCCCGGAGAGCCCGTCGTCCACGAGAGTTTCCGCAGGGACTCCGAGCCCCGCCTCCGACTCGGGGGCGGCTTTGCACAAGGACTCCGCGAGGTCCTTCCTCAGCTGCGGACACAAGGGAGCACCGTAAGTATTAGCCCAGGGGGGGCGGGGCAGCGGGGAGCCGCACCGCACCTCTTCGACTGTGATATCGCTCATCGTCACGTCTCCATCCTCGTCTTCAGAAGTCTCTGATGCACAGCCGTTGCGCGAAGACACCGCGCTGGCCATCTGGCCCCGGAACTTTGCGCCTGGGACCCAGCGCCACACACCGTCCTCGTATGCTCTCCCGTGGGGTCCGCACACTGGCCGTGGCCAGAGATCCGAGGTCAGCGTTGAGGAAGAACCATCCGTAGATGTAGAGGAACACGCACGCGTCATCAAATTCGTCCAGTCGTCGCGCTCGTACGTGGGAGCCAGGAGGCCCAGCGACTTGAGCCACGCGATCGGCTGCCCAGTGCGAGAACCATCCGCGTACGCGAACCCGAACACACGCGATGTCAGCATTCCGTCTCCCTTTACACCACCGCCACGCGGGCGAGCGACACCGCAGACTCACGTCCTGCGTCTCGTCCTGGCCGTGGCCGTGCTGCAGCACGGCGCGCACGACCGCGAGGTCGTCCTTGCGGCCGCAGAGGAGGCACGCCCAGCCGTGGCGGCGGATGGTCTCGACGACGATGCGGCGCGGGAGGTACTCCGCGGGCGGGTTCTTCTCGTCGACGTGCTGCTCCGCGGCGGGCTCCTCGTAGAGCGCGAAGTACGACGTATCGCTCGCCGTGCTGAGCGCGCTGGGCGGCCGCGTCGGCGGGGCGAAGTTCGGGTCGATCGCGTCTATGTCGAGCGAGCTGAGCATGTTGGAGTCGGAAGGGGTGTGCGGTGTTCGAGGTGCGACGTTCGTTCGATTGAGAGAAGCTGCGAGGGGTGTGTGTGCGATGGGCACTTGGAAGATCGATAGGAGGTTGTTAACGTTAGAGCCTAGCGTGAGAGGGGCTCTGAAAGGGGAAGTGGGGGAACAAGAGGGAGACACTCGGATGGCGGCCTCGACGACGACGTCAAACACATTTCGCAGCACGCGAGTGAAGGCCTGCACGGTGCTGCAGCAATGCCGGCCAGTATGGCGATCTTTATGTCATCGCTCGAATCGCCGCAGACGGTGATGCACGGAGCTCACCACGCCTTGCGCTTGCAGCCGCATGCCAGGACTTCTAGTCTGGTAGAACTTTTCGCATATCGGTAAATGAACGTGGGCTGTGCTCACCTATGTAGTGCTCGGTCGTCAACATCCGACGGCAGGGAGCGACTCGCTCCGGTGCGAATGTAGCAAGGTAAAAGTAAAGTTTGTGCGGGCGGTCCGGTGGTAGGTGTTCCCGCTGCGCAGCGGCAGTTTAACCCTATCTGAGCAAATATCCCAGCCTTCAATCGCGGTTAGAGCGGGGGGTCTCAGGCAGAAAGCGGACAAGTACTCACGCTAGCGCTACTTATGCAGATGGTCGCGGACATTCGATGGAACCACGAATATTTCTACACTCCGACTTTCCGCGAAACCCGCCGCCACAGTTCTCAAGCTGGATTGATCTAAGCTCGATACCCCTAAATTATGATCTACAAGATTCTCATATCGTGAGACTCGAGGCTTCGACGCTCGATTAATGCACCCTTCTTTGAGAATAAGGCGAGGGCGGATGTCTTATGAACTGATTGCAGATGTAGTCGTCTCATTCACCGCTCGCATGATCGGTGTGGGACACGTGTGGCTACAGCCCAAAGCTTCCACGAACAGGAGATGGAGTCCTGAATTCGAGTGGTATGAGCCTCTAGTCTCAAAACGGCGATCAAATACGCACTTGGACTTCCTGAAGCTTTCTCGGGGGGATTGTGCCGCAGGATCAACTCCAACAGAAGCTTCCTAACCCTGCGCACGGAAAGGGGCAAGTAGTGAAAGGTGGAAGCAATAAAAATAGTATATTCCTCTCAACGTCCGTTCGACAGCCGTTCAGTCAATGAGGTACTTGCGCTTGAAGAACGCGCGTAGGTGGAAAATCTCCCAGATGCCCAAGCTCAGGAGAGCCGCAATCATGAACCAGGCAAAGTTCTGCACACGCCCGTTTGTCGACTCTGCAACAAGGGAGGTACATTAGTCACGAAGCCATAGGGCTTGAAAGCAACCGCGGACAGGGATGGGTGCAAGGTAGAGGGCACGAGATTGTATTCAACGAGAGAGAATGGGAAGACAGCAGAGGAAAGGACTGGTGACACGCACCATTCGTGTCGGAGAAACGTTCTTCGCGCACCCGAAGATACTCCATTTCGTCTACAATTTCCTTTATTATTCCTTCGATCTTCCTCATCTCAGTCTCCAGCCCAGAAAGAGACTCCTGGTTTGCAATAGCACTAGAGGTGTTGCAGAAGTCAGATGGGCACACAAGAGACGCACATGATGGAGACGTACTTGTAGTCGACGGCATCCGCGCCGATATCGATGTCTAGGTCAATAACTCGCGAACGCCCCTTGGCGTCGCCGACGTCTATGCGTAAACCAACGTCAGCGAATCCCGCGAGCTGTAGAGCACCCTGAGACCGTCCTACTCACCACCATCAAGGTAATTCCTGAAGCAAACACCAATGTCCTCCTCCGCGTGCGCTGTGATGGCGAACCGCTTTTCCCCGTTAATGTCTCTCTTGCTCAGGTAGACATTCTTGTGCTCGCTCGAGTCGATGACTTCGATGTCGATTCGCTGACCCTCTCCTGCGCCGACGTTGGCGGTGATGATAACGAGCGCGCCCGGGTGAGCCGCATTCCAGATGCACTTCGCTGGGGGGTAACGGCTCGCAGGGATATTGAACTTAATGGCAAAGGCAGGTTGGGAGAGGCAGACGAGCAGGGCGACGAGGAGCATGGGAATAGCGCGCAAGCCGATGTGCGCTGTGAGGGCCATTACAGAATGCGAATATGATGGAAGGTGGCCAGTGGGTGGTGGGTGGGCAGGTCAAAGTGTCGTGAAGAGGTGTCGTGGGGTGTCGTCGCCGCCGCCGCCGTCGACGTGGAATGAGGTGATGAGGGAGAGCAGCCTGATACGGGCGCTTACAGGTTCGCTGGCAGTCGTGTGGCGCTGCGGCGGCGACGTGGCCCGCGGTCCTCGGCCGTTTAACCACCTTGCACCCTTCAATTCTACGTCCACTGAAACTCCTGGCAGCGCTGATGGGCATGCATACAGATGCTTCATGGAGCGACCTCATCGTCAAACATCGTGAGCCCAATTCTGGCCCAGAGTACAGTAAATGTGGGTCATGTGCCGACACCGTTACCAGCTTCTTGCTTGACCTGCTGATGGGCATACCCTCTTGCTTGACAGACTCGATTTGAGTACAGGCACGTTTTGATGCTTAGTATGTCCGATGTTGGGCTATTTTGGATCTATATATGCACGCATGAATCTGGAGACACCGGGGGTCAATCCTCCTGGTACCCATGCTTGTGGTCCTCCTTGGATCCGCCAGGATACGGGTAACATGATCGCGATTCGTGTGGTAAATAGCGGACAATATTGATTCCGAAGGTCCAACATCGCACACCAACTTCAAACTATCCATTGCATTGGGACCTACCGCAGCAGCATGAGGGTACGTAGCCGCCGCCCTCTGTTGCAGCAGGTTCTCGCTAGAGGTCCCTCTCCACCACCTCAGCTCCAACTGTCTCATCCATGACTGACTGTATGTCTACTCGGCATGATATCCCACAAACAGATGACTGACTCAGTATTCAACAGTACCCTTCGCCGTGCAAGACGTTCCGGGAAAGGGGAGGGGTGTCGTTGCCACACGTGCCATCTCCCAGGGAGAACTCGTCCTCGCCGAGGCCCCTCTCTTCATGCAGACCCGATCCCGCTCGAACGAGACGGTCCTGGCCGCCTTCGCCAAACTTTCGGACGCGGACCAGCGCCAGTATTTCTCCCTCGCGAACGCCCGTGAAGGCATGCTTCCCCCTCCCCTCGGCATCTTCGAGACGAACGCACTCCCTTGCGGCGACAACGACGCCAGCCGAAGCGCGGCGATCTTCCTTCTCGCCTCGCGCTTCAACTCGTCCTGCCAAGCGAACGTGAACAACTACTGGGACGAGAGTACCCAGAGGATCACACTCTGGGCGACGAGCCCCATCGCGGTGGGGGAGGAGCTATGCATCTGCTATGGGGACGAGCTAGCCTCCCGCGAGGCCCGTCGGCAGAAGCTGCAGTCCGCTTTCCGCTTTGTGTGCAAGTGCGTCGCCTGTTCTCGGGAGGGGGCAGAGCTAAGGGCGAGCGACAAGCGTCGTGTCGACGTTGCTCGTCTCTACGAAGAGATTGGGGCCTGCGGGAACAAACCCGCCGTGGGCGTTCGCAAGGTATACAGTCACTGTGCTCATTCAAGTCTCTGACCGCAACTTGAAGCTGACCGCGCCACGCTAGGTGAAGGCTGCGCTGCGGCTCCTGGCGGAGGAGGGCTTGCTCCACCATCGCGGGGCGCCGTTCTACTATGATGGGTTTCAATTCTGCGTCAGTGCGTCTCACCACTCCTGCTCACGATCCATGCATCCTTTGATGACCACCTGGATCGAACAGGCGTCGCCGATGTCAAACATGCGAAGGCATGGATCAAGAAAGCTTGGGAGGCGTTTTGTGTTTGCAGAGGTCCCGAGAGTGGCGATGCACTGAAGATGGCCGCGTACATGGAAGACGTACGCAAACACCCTGCATTCGACCTGCTGCCAAGGAAGACGTTGTCCGGTCCGGAGGCCTGAGATGAAATATGGTCCGACTTTAACCTCCTTGCGACAAGATGCATTGTCTCGGAGGTTCTTTGGTCCCTTTCCCTGTTTTTGTTTGGAAACGCTGAGACAGATGCAAAACACGCGGACTGTGATTCCATAAGCATTATGCACACGCATCTGATTCCAGACTGTCGATGCCTCAGCCTTCAATCCACCCTGCTCCATCAAAGTCACATCCCACCAGTATTGAGTGTTCAAGCACTTGGAACAGCAGTCGGGATCATGGACGGCTGGTTGGCTGTGTTCCAGGTAGCAGTCGTCGGCCACGGTGTAGCCGCGACGGTGGGGGAGGTAGTCGCGTAAGGCGATGGTCCGGGAACTGATCACAATCAACTTCGCTGAGATCAACAGGAGAGAATATACAGGTACGTACTGTCGTACGTATTGAGTTGCTGGTAGATGTTGATGAGGATGCCCTAGGGAGAAAATTTAACAAAGGATTGCATTGAGAGGGGTGACGGGGAGATGCTCACTGGGTCTTCCGCGCTGTACGCGCCTGGGAAGCTGACTGTGGCAGGCGAGGCGGAGCCGGAACCGCCAACCTCGAGGGCAAGTCAATAGGGACGTCTCGCTTCAAGGGATTATTATTATTCGAGTACTAACATTGACCTGGTAGCAGGACATGTAGAACCTGAACGCAATGTGAGCGTTACCCTGGTAAAAGTACTTATGGTATTGAAATTGGCTTACTGAGCTCCACCGACGCTGCTGGCAACGTGGAGGGCTACATCACTAGGCGTGAGCTCCGTTCGCCTACATGTGGATAAGAAGACTACTTGCCGATGACCTCGGCGCGGATGAGGTAGTTTCCAGGCTCGATATTTGAAGGGACCGTGAAGGTGTAGTGGCCACAGTTGTCCTACAGGCGTTGGGATGGCTCGTAAGCGTTGCACATCCCTCTGATCTCGAGCACAGCACACGTACATTCAAAACCTCTAAAACAGGACGTTCATTGAGTCTTGATAAGGGGGCATTGGATCAGCGTACCGGTACCCCAGTAGTCGGGGTTGCTCGACGGAAGACCTATCTCAGACACCTTGAACCACGCTGCACTGGACCCGACTGCGGTCGTGGCATCCTCGACCTTGGCCATGTAGACCTATAGGGCGCGGTGCGTCAGCCTCCACATTAACAAGTTGCCCTATATACTGGGGAAAATTTACCAGAACTGGGCCATAATGATCTCCGCCGATAGCCTCGTTCGCGCACGAGCGATCGTTCGGCTGCTGGTGCATCTCGACAGTGACCTGGTCCCCCGCTGCAGATCCTGGTCAGTAAGCAGAGTCATATTCATAATGAACCGAGGGTGATGCTGACGCATGACCTGGCAGATCCCCTGGCTGCTGGTCGGGTTGACGTTGCAGGCAATGTCCTGTCGGGATATGTAGACCGTCAGTTCTGGGACCGGGTCAAAGGACGGGACAGGGAACGCACCGCACTCGTTACGCTGGTTACTGGGGAGTTGCTCAGAGGGAGACGGACACAGGAGTTGCCTTGGTCAACGCCGTTGATCCACAGCTCCTGGAAGGTGGCGTGGGCGACCACGGTCGCAGCAAGGGTCGCGACGATGGCAAGTTTCTTGAACATCTTCGAGACCTGCGATATCCGTGACTAGTTTTTCACGAGTCCTGCGTTGGTATGAGGCGAGTCGTAGTGCGACTGTCGACCTCATTAGACGTCCTTTTATAGACCCAGCGAGTCGGTGACACTGAGCCATGCTTTCGTAGACTTTGTGTCTTCCTATGAGTCCCTGCGGCTCTAAAAGCTCGGGCGAAGTTCGTAGCGGCATAACCACTCGCGTTCAAAAAATAACTCGCCGCTATTGGCTCCACAGCGCATGGCGTAGACAAACGTGTGTTAAGTATACAGGGTTCATTGATAGAACAGGTTGGCATGGCGCAGGGAGAACTCAGGAAAAACTTGCTGTGGGGCTGGGGATCAGATGAGAGTATTAAAAGGTGATAATACGTACTGGTGACCAGATGGAGGACTCATATACTACTCCCTAGCGGCCTAGCCGGGACTCAACCGAAAACATGCCGGTGTCGGAACATCCTACTAGCTTCTCGGGAGCGGTCGGATATTCAACCAGGGTTGTGTGACCAAATGAATCTGAATAGATGGTATGGGCAAGGAGGAGGGGGAGGAGGAGGAGGAGGAGGAGGAGGAGGGGAAGGTGTTGCCTTTCAATCTTTGCGAACATGTAGTGGATCTATCGTGATACCATGCTGCGAGTGTTCCCTCTCTCAAACGCGATCCTTGACTGTGCTTGCCGCCATAGCCTGTGTTTTGTGCTGTATATCATGTTCTTCGCAAATGTACGCTTTCGTGGTACCTCTAGACAGCTGTGCCAACATCCATGATAACCACACCACAGAAAATAAAGTCTTACCAACGTGAATAATTAGTCGCACCTACACTTTTCCTTGTCAGTGGACTTGAGCCGTACCTCTTGTAGTGTCTCCGGTAACACTAGAAAACTCGCGGGAATACATCCCAAATTATGTGTATTACAAGCGGATTTCAGTCTGCAAGTATGGAGTCACGGAATGTTCGGGCACGCATAGCCTGTATTTCTCGGATTGGACGTGATGCACGTGATGCACGATGGCGCCTACCAGAAGCGGTTGCGGCCCATGTACGTGTACTCGCCTGGTGAACACGATCTTGAAAAGGGCTATCTTGGAGACGGGCCAGCGAGGATCGAGCGCGCAATAACGTTTCGTCGATGCCCCTCCAGAATCATAGAACGTACGGCGTACGCGTGCCGGTGCAATGTGTCGTATACCTGCATCGCACAGGAACAATGTCGGGATTTTCAAAAGAGGCCACGACATACCGTGGCAGTCGCCGTCGAACGTTCGTGATCCCGCCAGCGGAGTGCCTGCATATAGCCTTCTGGCATGGGAGAAGCACAATCAATACGGGACAAACACGGCATGTACGTGCACGACAATGGGTTTACGTTCAGACATATCACAACGCGGGCCGGGCCAGGAAACGGGAGCGGTGCGCGCCCTCGGAGCCTCGATCGTTCGGGCCAACAACGGTACGGAAGAGAGGGGAGGAGCTGGGGTAGGGCAAGCAAGTTTTCTACCAACGCACAAGCGGAATGTGAGCATAGGGTCAACGAAGGAGGGTCAGACAAAATTAGATGGTGTAGGACGTTACGAATGCTGCGCGTTCCTCTGGCGCCACTAGTACTGGTCATCAGTACTCAGTACTCAATTCCCGGCGCTGGAGGACGGCCCTGCGCCGTTCGCGGCGCTGCTTTTGCGCGTGCGCACGACCTTGTTGCGCAACGCCCTCTCCTTCAGCTCGCTCTCCCGCTTCTCCAACTCCGCCTTCCCCACCTGCCGGATACCCGACGCCTCGTCAGAGATAGGGTCCTGGGCTGAACGCTCACTGCACACATACCCCACTATCCACATCCATCTTGTCTTTGTCTTTGTCCGTCTTTCTCCGCCCCGTTTCGGCCTGCCCACGGATCTTCAGCTCGCAGTCCTTCTTCTCCTTACCAGAGTCCTTGTCCACGTCCATCTTCGAGCTCGAGCCCCGCGCCGTGTCCATCGTTCGGCTCCTGTTGCTCCCCTGCGACGGGCTCCGGCCACCTCTGCGCCTAGGGGGACTCCGTCTACGAGGAGGCGGGCTGCGGTCTCGATTCCTATCCACGCTGGGGCTCCGCCTGCGTCTCCTGGGCGGCGAGCGGCTCCGGCTGGGGCTCCGACGGCGCCCATACCCTCCACCGCCCCTGAAAGGCGGCGGGGAACGACTGCGGGAGGGGGAGCGCGGGGACAGGCGGCGGCGACGTGGAGGCGGGCTGCGCGAGTCGCGGGGGCGGCGATCGCCACGGGTGGCGGGAGGAGGGGTTATAGAAGGGGAGCGTTGACGCCGGCGAGTAGGTGGGGGAGAGCGTGAACGGGATGGCGAGCGACGTGGGGGAGAACGTCTACGTCGGACGGGGGATCGGGGTGGGGGAGTGCGAGAAACCGACCGGCCACCGCGTGGGGGTGGGGAGTGGAGGCGGCGAGGGGTGCGCGAACGAGAACGCGAACTGCGTGTGCTGAAGCCAGGGGTGCGGGATGGCGAGCGACGTCTTCGTGGTGGGGGTGAGCGGGGAGGGGGTGAGCGTGGAGGTCCTCCACCACGCTAGATAGAACGTCAGTGCTTGATTGGCATATGAGAGAAGGTTGTACGCACCCCGCCTCTCCCGCCACCTCTGCCACCCCATCCGTTGTCTCGCGGCTTATCGTCACGGTCATCGCCACCAAAACCACCGCGTCCCCGACCCCTTCCACGGCCGCGGCCACGTCCACCACCGCGCCCTTCGCGTTCTGCAGCACGGATCTCGTCCAGACGCGCACGGCGATCGCGTTCTTCGATAGCGCGTGTGTCGCCAGCACGGGCTTGCCGCATCTCTTCCTTCTTCTCCTCGACGAAAGTGCGTGGCACACCAGCGGGGGAGTCTTGGGCTTCGAGAAGGAGGCTCCAGAGGGCGGTCATGAAGGCTGGAGTCGAGCCCGTGAGGAAACCTGTCAAGTTGATCTGCATTTTGCGCGGGTCGGGTGTCTTCGTGTGCCGCCACATCGTCAGGTCCACGGTGGCGCGAGTATATGCGTGGGGAGATGCGTACCGGTTGCGAGTCGTCTTCAAGAAGTCCCATCGCATACTCAACGACGACCTCGTCCTCGAACCCCACGAGCTCCACTACCTTTTTGACGATCCACGGTCGTATGACGGACAGGTTCACTTTGCGCATATCCACCTACGTGGCGCGCACTCAATATGGGCATATATGCTCGCTAGAAAGCTCAGTACAGACCTTCTTGTCGAACTCAGGGGGGAACTTCATCGACTTGAGCAGCTTGAGTTCCTTGTCGGAAAACCGACGATCTTGGTCGGCAGAGGTGCCTTTGAAAAACCCTGAAAGGGCGTTAGCACACGCATACATCCGCCTGTTTAGATATGTGTACGTACCTGCATCCGCCATGGTGGTTAAGTAGGAACTGTGGGGAGGGTGAAGGATATGCAGGTCAACAGAAAGGTCAGACCAAGAAGGCTGCCGGCGGCCACACTCAAAATGGAGCCTCAGGCGCCCGCACCGCACCCGCTGGCAGTGATCCTCTTCCCTCCACCACGTTTCAGCATCCATCGTCCTGGCCACGTTTTCAGCGCATCAAGACTGTTACCTGGCGATCATATTCGTTCTCGCGATTTCATTACTGTGAGTCAAATGAACTGAGTGTGCCACTAGAGTCGTTAATGACCAGATTCTGCAAAGATACTCTGCTTGTATGCCCTCGACATTCAACTCCGGAAAGGGATTGACGAGATGCATGTACTGTTGCGACCGTATTCAGCTGTTGTTCTATCGTGGATATAAAGCAGCTGGCATTCGGCTGCAGTACGTCCATTGCAGGTCTGAATGTCGCAATCACTGCAGCCTAGAGTACTGGTCTTCCCTGGAGAGCGGCGGTTTAACGGAGCACTCTTACGTGCTTTCTGTGTTGGCTTTGACTTGGTGTTCGACCGCCAACCTGGTAAATGCTTTCTGGCACCCGCTCTGCCTCCATCTGCTCGGGACAACTTCTTTACTGCGATTCGCTTGGGTGATACCTGGAGACCGGCTAGGTCTTACGAGTCGTGTAGTACTGACACTTCTTTCCACCTGGTCTTTATAACACCGCTTGCATGGCTTTATATCTAGTCCTGTGGATTCCGCCACGACACTTGCCCGATGCGAAGAGCGGGCATGAGGATCAAACGTCAACACAAAACAGGAAGGCTCCCTGATGTCTGTCCACCTACTCGTCTCCGCAACCGGCACTTTCTTGGTCAGCTTCCCTGACCCCCGCGTCTCACTCCCCCTTCGTTCGTGCAGCCTCTCTGCTCTTTCCCCTCTGCACCACCATTGTTGACCCAGCTCGACGCTTTCAGCATGGCGAGTCGCGTGCAAGGACACACCTCCCGCCCATCAAGGCGATCTGCTGGAGGAGCACACCGACACTCCCGTTCGGCTACATACCTGCATACACCTACTCTGGAGCCCATAGTTATTGACGAAGAGACCGAAGACGAGGACGACGCCTCGTCTCCCACGTCATCCTCCCGCCGTGATCAGCAGCGCGAGTCCGCTTATGAGGCAGACGACCTCTCCCCTTGCTACCAAATGTCCTCCTCACTGACCGGTGGCGTCGGGCTATTTGCAACGCGCCCCATCTCCCAAGGCGCTCTCGTCTTTGCTGAGACCCCGCTTCTCACACAGCCGCTCGCCCCAACCCGGACGAACTCCACGATCCTCAATGTCCTTGCGCAGCGTACGCGCGAGGAGCAATGTGCGTTCTTCGCTCTTTCCAACGCACACAAGACGGAACGTCCTGGCCGCCCCATCCTCCTACCGGCCCTCGGCATCTTCGAGACGAACGCTCTGCCCTGCGGGACCACGCTCCCGCCTGCGTCAGGCGATGCTGCGGAGGCGAAGACGTCCGAGTCCAAGGATGCCAAGGCGGGGAAGGCGGACCATGGGAGTAGAGAGGGCATCTTCCTGCGTGCAGCGCGACTGAACCATTCCTGCCGGCCGAACGTCTGGCGGACGTGGGAAGTCTCGAGCCAGGAGATGGCGTTCCGCGCGCTTCGCGATATAGCGCAGGGCGAGGAGCTCTGCATGAACTATGCCTACGTGGACATCCTGGGCACGCAGGAGGAGCGAGCCACGGAGATCGAGAAGGCGTTTGGGTTCGTGTGTGCATGCGAAGTGTGCGAACTGAAAGGAAGGGAGCGGAAGGAGAGTGACCAGCGGAGGGCTGATATCAAGAGGCTATTCGAGGAGATCGGGACATGCAACAAGGAGCCCACCCTTGGGCTGAGGAAGGTGCGTATCTAGTCCACAAATTTGGTTTCTGCATAGGCAGACTGACCTCCCTGATTTTCAGGTCAGGATCGCATTACGTCTTCTGAAGGAAGAGCAGGTCATGCACTACGAAATATCCTTCTGCTTCGATGCCTTCCAGTTTTGCGTTATGGTACGATCCGTATATGCTTCGTTGACAGGGTGTTGATTCCATTGCACGACAGGTGTCCGACTTCGTTAATGCGAAAGCGTGGGTCAAGAAAGCCTGGGAAGCGTCGTGCGACACTATGGGCCCGGAGAGCCCCGCGGCGCGCACGTTCAAGTTGTACTGGGCAAACCCTCGCGCCCATCCTCTTGCAGGTACGCTTCCGCACATGACGCTTTCCGGGCCAGATGGAGACGAGAAGGAGAAGGCGGACGACGACACTCCACCGCGCAGCACCGTCACTACTGTTACTATTACTCGCGTCACCCGGATCTCCTAAGAGCGACAAGATGGGTTGACTACGTTCCGTCATGCGTATTGATATCATTGGGTTGGCAGTTGACTTTGCGTTATCTCGGACTATCTCACTCATGCACGAGCATTGTATACTCTTTGCGGGTGTTCACTGCTTCTCTGAATACTGCATAGCCGGACTTGAATTTCGCCTTCATTTGACTAGTTGGCTACAGAACGGATCGTGCAAACACCAGGTGCGCGGCTCGCGGCCCGGTCTGTACAGCTGACCTCGTCATCCTCAGGATGCCGACAAACTTAATGGTGCACAACGAGGTATAAATATCAAGATTCGAAACCCATGGCATACTTCAGCCATATCGAACACACCAGCGTAGAGGAAATTCTGTACGAATAGGTCCAAAATGACGTCCCCCGACAAGATCGCCAAGATCGAAGTACGTGCGCTATCACTTCACGCCCGTCTGGCATAGATGACCTAATTCCGCATGTGCAGACATTCCGCGTTCCCCCGCGATGGCTCTTCGTGCGTGTCGAGACCGAGCAGGGCATCGTCGGCTGGGGCGAAGGTACTCTCGAAGGCCACACCGAGGCAATCGAAGGCGCGTACAAGGACCTCGCCGAGCGGTTCATCGGCTGGGACTCGGACCAGATCCAGAATATCTGGCAGCATGCGTACAGGGCCCGCTTCTACAGAGGCGGGCCCGTCCTCATGGTCAGTGCCGATCAGTCTCCTGCAACCTATCGTGACTGACCAGCAACACTCTTCGCGCAATCCCCCATATGTATCTCTACGCTCGATTCCTGACGACAAAAGTCTGCGCTGTCCGGGCTGGACATCGCGCTTTGGGACATCAAAGGGAAGCGTCTCGGCGTGCCCGTCCACCAGCTCCTTGGGGGGCGCGTGCGCGACCGCATCAAGGTGTACGGCTGGATCGGCGGCGACAGACCCTCGGACGTCGTCGCGGGTGCCGAGGCCCGCCGCGGGCAGGGATTCACCGCGGTCAAGATGAACGGCACGGACGGCATCGGCTGGGTCGACTCTCCTGCTCTTCTCCAGCAGGTCGTAGAGAGGGTCCAGGGGGTGAGGGCGCTCGGACTGGATGTCGGCGTGGACTTCCATGGGAGGGTGCATAAGGGCATGGCGAGGCAGCTCGCGAAGGTGCTCGAGAGCGTGCAACCATTGTTCATCGAGGGTAAGTGATCGAGGGACCTGCAGAAGTGGTGGACTTATTGACATCGCGATCCACTATAGAACCACTGCTGCCTATGCAACCTGAGGAGATCGCTGACCTGGCGAAGCTAGTCTCGACGCCGATCGCGCTGGGAGAGCGATTGTATTCGCGCTTCGACTTCCGGCCGTACCTCGAGCGTCGCGCGATAGACATTGCGCAACCTGATGTTCGTGGAGTCCGCGATCGCGCATCGTCTGACAGCCGTTGACGGGACTTTCGGACAGGTCGCTCATTGTGGTGGTATCAGCGAGCTCCATCGACTCGCAGCGTACACTGAAACGTACGACGTTGCACTCGCGCCGCACTGTCCTTTAGGACCCATTGCTTTTGCAGCATGCATCCAGGTCGACCTTGCTTCACCGAACTGTAGGTCTCGTTTGATCGCTATATGTTTGTTGCCTTAAAGCTTACGGGTTTGCCCCAGTCTTCATTCAGGAGATGAGCTTACAGGTACCCACCTTGATGGCGATGTGCCTAGTCGTGGCTCATGACGACCGCACAGATGCACTATAACCAAGGGGCGGATTTACTCACGTATCTAGTCGACCCTTCAGTCTTCAATGTGCACGATGGTTTTGTAGAGGCGCTACGAGGTTCAGTGTTTTCTCTCGCTCTCAATCAATATACATCTGCTCACAATCATCGTCATAGGACCAGGACTGGGAGTGGAAATCAATGAAGCTCTCGTCCGCGAGGAGGCTGCAAAACACGCAAGCGAGAAGGCGTGGCGGAATGTGGTCTGGACAGGGCCTGACGGTGCACTTCAGGAATGGTAATGAGAACAAATTCGGTGAGTAGGTGCCCGTCGACGTGTTACTAAGGGCTACAATGAGCGATAGGGTACACGAGTCTTTACTTCACTCAGCCCAGGCCCTCATAATCGTATTCTGGTTTGTGAATCCCCCATCCAGTCGGAGGTTGTAAATTACCATGTTACGTCACCCTGCGCAAGTTAACGTGGTGAGTGTGGGCACTGGCGTAGTTGCATTCCATACAGTCCCGGCGCCCTCCCATGTGTGCACTGCCCTTCTCCCTTCCCTATATGACCCCCGTCTTCAACGAAAGCAAACCCCAGCCCCTCTGCCCTGACAGCCCCAGTGGCCGCCCTCCGGTACTCCTCTGGCTCTCAATGTCTCGAGTCCTCCATTGCGCTTCAAGCTCACCCTATAATCCCGATAGACACACTTGAGTTGGTAGTAGACCAAGCCAGCGACAATGCTATCCCCAGGTGGCGAACTGATCGCATCAGCATCCACCGACGGGACGGTGCGCTTATAGGATGCTCAATCGTTCCATCGTTGTCATCGCACTATGCGCTTATAACTTCGTGATCTTAACGAAGTTGATCACGAAGCGTCTTCAGGAATTTCACGAAGTGTCTTCGGGCTCCTCATGAATATATATCGCGGCCCCACGAATATAGGCATCTTGCCAACTTCGTGATAGCCTTCGTATTTTTTCACGAATTCTTTGTCCACGATCACGAAGTTAGAGCGCCCAATGCAACAGGAGTTTCTTCGTGGTTCCATGTAGTTACTTCGTTATAACCATGAAGATACAGTCGGTTTCTCTGACAGGGGCCCTACATATAGCGCCGCTTTGCATATCCGGCTTTTTTTTGGTACACATACAGGAAAACAATATTGCATTATGCCATTCAAGAGTATTCAAAAGATTCTAAACACGCTACAAGACTACCTAATGTTCTTCTACACAATATGACCCCCCCCGGTGCCGACCTATGCTTACCCAATACACCACCGGGATCCTCCCCGCATACTGCCATTACTGACTCTTGAAAGATATGTTAGCACTGTATCTGTGCAGCAGCGCAAGTGTACATGCACTTACCAACACCCCGTGGCCATGAGCGTGGGTACTGTGCCAGGACCCGACCCCGGGAGAGCTCATCGTGGTAACTAGGTACTTGAAGTCGAAAAGGAAAAGAGGAGAATATACACCTGCGGAACAGGCTGTAGGGCCTCAAGATCCGGAATGCCATGTAAATAGCTAAGACTGGCCTAGCCACACAAGGTAAGTATCAGCCAACACCAGGCTCGCCCAAGCACCAGGTAGAAAAGCCAGACGCGAGAGAAAGCCTATCCAGCCTCAGCAGAGTCAGCATCAGGCAAGCACCCAGTCCGAGGCAGGCAGCGAGAGGCAGGAAGGTCCAGGAGAAACCAGTGAGCGGCGGGCCAGGAGCAACGACATCAGAATAGCAGAAGAAATTTGCGTTGGCGTGTCGTGGGGGATACAAGCGCCCCTGGTTTAGGGCAGACAAAAGATGGACTGACGGGCACTGGGAAGTTGGCACGGTGAGGGCACGGAAGGACCTAGCGCCGATCGCCCCGGTTGTCCTATGATTCGTGATCCCCCGAGGACAATTCGTGCTACCAGTATCTTCAAGACATCACGAAGCTCACCACGAAGACATCCGGATCACGCATTCCCCATGAAGATATGAGACATCTTCGTGGGACCCCGACATTACTTCCCGGTTTTCACGAACCTATGGGCGCGTAGTGATCTCCTCCGAGTCGAGGATGCGCTGGCGATGTTTTGGCCGCAACGCTCGCTACATGACTCTCTCCGGACAGACTCTACCTTCCAAGGATATCTTTCAATAGTGCTCCGCCCCAGGGCCAACCCAGCCTCACGGGCATCCGCGTGCACGCCCTATCGCCGACCGAGACAGTAGGCGAGTTGCCGCTGTTCGCGGCCAGAACTTTGGCGGGAATCTGACGAGCACGTCGTGCGGATCCGGGCGCGACGCTCGCAGTTCTCAGCAGGACGCTCGGATCCCATGCAGGACGTCACGTTCTCTCCGGATGGCAGGTCGTCCTGTCTTTCTCGTCTGACGGCACAGCGAAGATTTGGGACGCGGGGTCTGGTAAAGAAGTGATCTTGCTCAGGGGAGACGGGAGGGAATTTGGCTCGGGGAGTGTTTCTCGCCAAGTGGGAATTATGTCGCCGCCGGTATGTCGTGGTATGGGATGGCCAGGGTGCAAGTAGAGGGTGTGTAATGACATGTGTGCGGCCGTGCTTGATCACAAGTCCATAGGTAGTCCGGCATTCGTACGCTTTCCTCCAGATGGCGAATATTTGGCTTCTAGAGATAGCTGGGGAACAGTCATCATCCGACATCTCCCTTGCTTGACAGAAACGAGACAACTACGTACCTCTACATGCTTGTGAACAATACAGTCAAAGAAATCCTGAACTCTCCCGAGTCCACTCAGGCAACTGTTGTCAAAGCACGAGTGACGCTGCCAAGCATCCAGAGAGGAACTGCGACGAACTGGAGCTCTGGAGAGGGGCACTGAGCGAACGCGGAGCGGCCCTTGAACGTTTAAATGCCCAAGGTCCACTGCAGGAAACATGGTCATCCGAATATGGTCCGCAGCAGAAACCCAAACCTTCGTGGTCGAACTGAACTCAGGGGGATGAAAAATATGGCTGCCACGCAAATGAGGTCTGTACTAATCCGAAATATAGGATAAATAAAAAGTACAAGATAATACAACAGCGACGAACAACGGAACAATCTACTTGGCACCAGCGCTCGAGAACTGTCGTCGGTTGCGGTCAGAAACGTCTCGCATATTCCTGAAGAGGTGGACTCACTTTTGTTACTGATTTGGTGCCTTCTGAGATAGCGTGCTTGGCAAGCTCGCCAGGGAGGATAAGACGGACGGCGGTCTGGATTTCACGCGAAGAGATTGTCGATTTCTTGGAATACGACGCGAGCTCTGAACGAGGAACGCATCAGATCCCCATTGCGCCACGAAAATGCATGGAGATCACATACTCGACGCTTCGGTTGCAATGCGCTCGAAGATATCGTTGACAAAGGAGTTAAGGATGGCCATCGCCTTGTTGGAGATACCGGTGTCAGGGTGCACCTGCTTGAGCACTGCAAGTCGGGGTGAGAACTTCGCGTCTTGCCCATCCACGACTGAAGAACGACGCACCCTTGTAGATGTAAGACGAGTAGGTCTCCTTGCGGCTCTTCTTCCGCTTCTTCTTGTCACCCTCACCGCCAGCGCCACTGGCAGCCTTGGCTGTCTTCTTCGCACCCTTTGCGCTGCCCTCCGAGGTCGTCTTGGCAGGCGCCTTGGAGGCGGTGGAGGCGGGGGCCTTGCCGGCAGTAGAAGCTGGTTTGGGGGCCATTGGTGATACGTTGGAGGGGCGGTGGCGGTAGTCGACGGGCGTAGAGGCGGAGACAGAGGGCGTAAGGACAAGGGATGGATGGGGGGAAGGACGCGCGGGATATTTATATGGGACGCGCTGTCTTTGTTTGGCCGCGACGCGTCGACGCGCTGAACCTTATTTTGTTGAACGCCATCAACACCATCACGTGCTCAGCCCCCCTCGCGTCTTCCCAGCCCCCGCGCTTGTATAAAGCTACCGTACTGCACGGCTGCCTTTCTTCAACTCCGTCGCTCCTCACGCTCGCCCACCGTATTCCTACGCCCTCGCGCATCACCAGCACCACCCTCACCACCAACACAACCTCAGCACCATGTCTGGCAAGGGCAGCGGCAAGTCCAAGTCTGGCAAGGCCTCCGGCGAGACCTCAGCGAAGTCACAGTCCCGGTCGGCAAAGGCGGGTCTCCAGTTCCCCGTCGGTCGTGTCCACCGTCTCCTGAAGAAGGGCAACTACGCCCAACGTGTCGGTGCCGGCGCGCCTGGTGAGTCGCGTTTCTTACACTTCACCTTCGCAAGCTGGGCTCGATGGCCTTGATCAGAAATGGAGCTGACTATGCTTTGCGTCCAGTATATCTCGCAGCGGTCCTCGAGTACCTTGCTGCTGAGATCCTTGAGCTTGCGGGTAACGCGGCGCGCGACAACAAGAAGCAACGTATCGTGCCTCGGCACTTGCAACTTGCCATCCGGAACGATGAGGAGTATGTACTTGTTCTCAACATCCTAGCTCTATCGTGTGCTTATGTGTGGCGTCAGGTTGAACAAGCTCCTTGGCGATGTTGTCATCTCGCAAGGCGGTGTCGTTCCCCATATCAACCCCGAACTTCTGCCCTCGAAGACATCGAAGGGCAAAAAGGACAGTCAGGAGGTGTAGAGATGTTTCGGGTTGGCATGATTGTTGTATTATTTATGTACTATTCTTTTTATCCTATCTTAATCGGATTTTGCTGCACTGCACTTCAAGCAGGGGTTGCCGTGCCTGGTCCTGGTTACTTCAGTCTGATGCCTCAATCCTTGGCTCTCGTTAGAAGTGTGGATTTGGTCGTTTTGTCTGGCGTTGTTGTCGCGTGGTAAGGAACTTTGGCAACCATCCCGAACTCCACATGAACTGCCTCCTTCCTTGGAGTGCTTTCGAACTATTCTTCGCACTTAGTGTTGATCCTCGCAGCACGCGTTGCAATTGATCATGATTTTGTCACCGAAACGTTCCCCGCAGCGGCCAGGGTCGTGCTAGGCACCGATTCAGGAAGTCGAGGCGCCGTTCTAGCGCCGGAGCCGTCATTGCCCGCCACCGCCCTCTCTCAGACTGCTCTCGACCTCATCTTCCCCGCCTGGCCGCCTCCTCTCCATTTCCTCCAACGTTCCTTTCTGCTGCGTTAAATTTTCCTGCTCTCTCACCTTTATAACCGCTTGTTTCAACGCCTACTAGACGACCAGGAAGGCAACACATGGCGACTCTCACCCGCACGCGGTCGACATTCCACGCGGCCGACGAAGCATCGGACGCAGAACATCGTCGCCCGCTCCATCTCGACATTCCGACGCCGTTTCCCAACATCAGACATTCACAGGGCTCCTCGTCGAATGCACTGCAAGATGGGGCCGCGACTCTATCCCTGGGAGAGATGGAAGCGGAGCGGGCGGCAGGGGGCGCACCAGCGGTGGAAGGATCGCGCGCAGAGCAGTCGGCGACGGAGATAGACATGGCCAGTGCGGTGAGTGACTGATCTTGTTCTCATGAGCTGCGGTCGTGGGTCGAGCCCGTTCGCAAATGTTGCTCGACGTTCAAGCATGCCTGTCTGATTCCCATCTAGAGTGGCGAGCTGGCCACGGACATGGACGACTGTCCGCCATGTCCGTGTCCCGTTGCGGCCGTCTTCTCCATCCTTCCATCACGGCGAGGGACGACCAGTCTCTCGGGTGAGAAATTCGCAGTCCTTCTGGGGACTGTGGAAACGGATCTCCCTCGCGTTGACAGATTTCGCTGTTCGCTGTTCACGTTTCGAGTCCATCGCGGTAAGGTCCGCAACGTCGTCGCACATGGCAGACATGGGACTGCTCATCGCGCGCATCGCGTCTTATCGTTGTCTCTGCAGTTCCTCGGCGCAATGGGCTTGCTCCATCGCGTGCGGTTCGAGAGCGGACGTAATCTTGGTCCCTGCATCTTGGGAGGATCCGTTCTCGTTGCCACATATCGCGCGCCGCGAATGGAGGATTACCTCCTGAATGGGTCTTCCCTTGTGTGCCCGGTGGCATGCCTGTGGGACAGTCCCATCCTTCCGTCTCCCTGTACGAGATGCCTTAACCAGACATATCTTATGCCGCCGCTCGCACCGAGGTGTTTTCACCCACCCACATCGCGGCAACGAGTATCGTAAAATAACGTTCAATAATGCTATCATTCCACTACGTAAGCATACTGCAGTCGGGTCAAGTCGTCCTGCAATATACTGGTGGCCTTGTGCTAGAGTAGTTTGATCTCACTACTGGCCGTATGGTGACTTGAACGGTGGGTCGCACCTACCACTCGTCCCATCGCTTCCATCCTCGGTGTCCAAGACACTTGTCCTGCTTGCCGTTTGAGCGTATGGATTTGACAAGAATGAGGGAAGACCGGTGTCACCTACATTTACGATCAGCATCGGTTCGCGTCCAGAGTGTAGCTCCTGCCTTGATTACCTGGTGGCTAGATTGGGCTACACAGAGTTGCATATCGCCGTGTCAATGTTGCCTATCAGTCCAACCGCGTCAGCACCCGGGCACTGTCATGCATGTTGCACATCTTCCTCTCGAAAAGGAGCGAACCTGTTTATGTCCTTTAGTCTCCTGGTGCATCCCGTGGATACTGCGGCGCGGAATACTTTAGATCGCATCTTTTCGTTCCCTTCGTTTTCCATATCCTGCGACTTCCATCCTTGATGGAGAGGGGTGTAATCATCATACGAAGATGGACAGCACCAACTGACTGCTTCCCTCTTCCCAGGACGAACTGGTCTCCTCCATATTAAACGTACAGAAGTCTTGCTTGACGACCCTCAACGACCTCCTCTCCACCTCCTCCAACTGGCGTCCAATCATACCCGACCGGAGACACTCGTTGCCGGTACCCCGCACTCCACTGGACGCCTCATTTGCATCGACGTTCCTAGCGTCAGCCACAGCATCCTCGTCCTCCACTGCCCCCGTATCATCACTATCACCGTTAGCCACGACGTCTGCACAGAACCCCCTTCAGACCCTCGTCCTCAACCTCCGAGACCAAGAACAGGACGCGATGACCGAGTGCAGCTCCCTCACAGACGAACCCTCCCTTGTCCGCGAGCTCCAGATCCGCATTGGTCGTCTTGCAAACACTCGGCTGCCACCGTCCGATGGGGGTCTGGCCCGCGCACTGGTCTCACTCGTCGCACACTTCAGTCGGCTTGCAGAGCTCCACCCCCGCCAGGCACGTCCACGGTCCCCCGCGCTTGCCCGCACGATGTCGTGGGGCACTTCTCCTGCCGACTGCACTCCCTCGCAACAGAAGGACTCACTCGTGAAGCTACAGCGCGAGTTGTCAGACCTACAGCTCGAGCGCGACGCTCGCTCCAGCCAGGAGTCCTCGAGGCCACCCGTGCAGGCTGTGGAGACTGCGCTGCTGTGGACCCGCGTAGACGAGGAGTTCGACCGGATACTTTCACTTGCTGCGGACCAACATGTTGCGCCGGAGGATGCGGACGCGCAGCGCGATGACTTTGACCACCTTCCGCCGGAGTACGAAGTCGGCGCGTACGACCCGTTCGCATCAGATACCGAGCTGCCGATTTATGACGCTGGGGACTATCACGACCATGCCGTGGAGAAGGAGAAGGAGAAGGAGAAGGAGAAGGAAGGTGCCGCGTCGGCGTCCTCGGCTAACTCTGCGCGGGCACGAGATCGGGAGACGGGCGGAATGAGCGAAAAGATGCGGATGGACCTGGAGGCTGTCGCACTCGCCATAGACAGACTATACCTCGTCGCGCCGCAGCTGCACGAGCAAAGGGTCGAGCTGAAGAAGAGCAAGCGCGAGCAGCTCGAGCAAATGGAGAAGGCGCGCGCGGCGAGCTCGTCGCGGGAGAGGTCGAGAGTGCGACCTGGAAAGGAGCGAGCGAAGGAGGAGGGCGAGTTGGAGAAGATGGTCGCGTTGATCGGGAAGGCGAGCGAGCGAAGGATGCTTGACCAGGCGGTCGTGCTTGATAGCGGGATGGAGGCGAAGCTGGAGCGGGCGAGGCAGCGGGATCTGGAGAAGGTGCATACATCTCTCATAATATTGCCTCCTGCTTTGGCCTGATGACTTTCATCCCTCCTGTGCAGCGTGAGGCCTTCGTTACGCGCCTCGCGCGACATTCCGACGCAGGCAGGCTACACTCGCAAGAAGCGACCCTCGCCAAGAAGAAGTTTAAGGACCCCGACGCGATGCTTTCACTCCCCGAGTTCATTCGCGAAGGCGTGCCGCAGGATGTCCAGCTTAACATGCAACTGAACGACTCGCGCGCGATGCTGTCCCTTCCGGAGTTCGTGCGCGAGCCAATCCCCGCGCAGCTGCAAGCGTCGTCGACACCCTCTTCGGCGAGTTCGATGGTTTCGCGTCGGAAGTCCTTCAGACAGCTCCGCAGTCGCAGCCTCTCGGCACCTCCCTTGGCGTGGCTGCTCAACTCGAGCCCGAGGTCATCAAGTCCGAACTTGCCGGATACGCCTGAAAGCGAGAAAGAGGGAGAGAAGGACAAGGACTCGAGGAGGAAGTCAAGGCTGAGTAGGACGAAGCGGCCTGGTTCGTCGAGTGGAATTGTCCCTCCCACTCCGCCAGTGCAAGGTGAGCGAAGTCGATCTCTTCGGACTGCAACGATGAAATCAATGCGCACGATTAGGCACGGCCGGTCTCGATGTCCACTTCGTTGCGGAATACCACGAAACGTTACAACATATTCTCGTCTTCCTGAACGTCCAGGGCATGACCCTGGGAGCCAACCTCGAGGCCGAAGTCGTTCCCACCTCTGAATCCTCCGCCTGCGAGCGAAGCCGTCTCCTCCTGCGATGCGGCGCGTCGACCTCTCCTCTGCTCAGCCTTCCCGCACCCGTGTCCCCTGGTGTGAAGGAGGTGAAGGTGGTAGGACAGTTCTACGAGATCAAGCTCCCAGTCGCATCCCCACCTCCCACGCCATTCGACGCACCGACCGGCGTCCTCGATGCGACACAGCTTCTATCCACCCCACCTACGAGCTTCGTCTGTGCAGCATGCTCGTTGCCACTCATTCAAGGGTCGAAGTTGCACGAGTATCGCGACCTCCCCTCGGAGCACTGGGCGGAGCTCGTCGATGCATGGGTGTGTCACTCGGACCAGCGGTTACACGAGCATGTGAAGAAACACTCGGCGCAAGGATTCTGGCCACGGGAGGGAGAGGCTCTCGTTGGAGGCAGTTACATCTTGTTTGAGGAGTCCGCAGTCGTGCAAAGTAATTTTTGGCCTGCGAGCGAGGGGGATCACAAGGTGCGTCCAATGTCCACCGGGGCTTCCCTTGTAGGGTCCTTTCGAGTGTCTGGTGTCCTCGTGCCCGTGGCCGAAGACTGGTGTGTGAATGGGCGGGTTTAGGACGGAAAGAAGGCCGTCGCTGGCTTCGCTACCAGCGGCCATCGTCGGGTTCGCCGGCGCGCAATGTGGCGCGTCTCAGAGCCCACGTCGGTTCTGGGGCGTTGTCCTTTGCTGCAATGGTGGCACCCGGCAATGGCAGGAGCATATCTCTTTCGGCTGATACGAAACGTCCGAGATGGACGGCGGCGTGCGCTGTCCCGCCGCCGCCGGTCACTTGCTCAACAACTCTCGTGTGACTGAGGACACTGCTGCGGGAGCTACACGCGAGGGCACATCTTTCGTTTTGCATTCTGATGATGTATCTGCCTTGTGTCTTCTTCCTTCCTGACGATTTCTGATCGTGGTGTGCTGACGAATCCCCTCAGCAGGATGACGGCTGGAGGCGAACCCGCTGTATCTGTGGTGCCATAATCGGACGTTGTCAACAACGTCCGTCGCCCGAGGGTAATGGGCCATTAGTGTACCGCCTCGCGAAATACGCGGTTCGGCCCATGAACGCAAATGCTGGGTATGTACGGAATACGTTCGCGTGTTATAACGATCCTTCTGACACCCAATGGCATCCTCAGTCCCTCCCGGTTGCCGCTGTCGGCATTCATTGCCGAAGACATGAACGAGTTCGTCTATGCTCATGCGACCTACCGTTTCGTCATCTTTGACGAGGAGGAAGAGCGCCCCCGTCTTCTCGTACGTAGTCCTGTCCCCATCAGACCTTAACTGTTCTGTTTTCTCAGTATCTGACCTGGCGCACTCCCACCTATAGATTTGGCTATTCAAGCCCAGCATGCGCCTGTCGTATGCCATTCCGACGCAGTACGTCCTAGCCAAGAGCGCCTCGATAAGAGCGGGAAAGGTCCTTTTCAAAATCCTCGATACCGCCGCGGCATATTCGGATCTGGACGGGTACGTGATCTTCGATGTTTTGTGTTGCCATCATTCCGAATCTCACGGGAATCCCACAGGCTCTTGAAACGTTACCCCGGATTCCCACAGGCGGAGCACCTCCACTATCCTCGTGGCATCTGCCGGCGCCTTGCGGCGCTCCTGAAGGAGAGCAACGGGGCGTACCCTGAGAACATGCGCACCATGACAGGGCTCGATGTCGGCTGGCTGCAACGCGCCTGAGCCGCCCGACATGGTGGTGACCGGAATCCGTCTAACCCCGTCCAGCCCGTCCGAATGTCTTGATACTCATTCCCTCAATGCACCGTACAACAAACACTCATTGCTTACATCTTGGCCGGATCGTGTAGACACCTGCATCCGCAACGTCCCTTGAACGGCTCTGTGCGTGTGAGTTTCTTGCTGTATTTCTGTTATATGCGCTCGACGTACGTTCATCTCTCTCCATCTTCTGCACCAATTGGTTCTTTTCTGCAGCAAAGGGAACGTGTAGATACCATAATAAAGCGTGGTGCAGGCACCGCCCTGACCTGTCTAGAGTCTAGCTGCGGTGTGATCGACGATCGTTCCGCCAGGGCTGGCGAAAGGCGAGGCGAAAAGGCGTCATCGTGACTGCAGGGAATTATGAGTAATGGTGGCTTGATGCTAGGGTTTACACGTTGACACTTTGAGAGCTTTCTTTCCTTCGCAGTTCCAGACCCGTTGTTTTATCTGTATATGCGCCTATCAGATAAGTCGGTTGACATGCATATCTGACCTGAGTCTGCACACGGGCCAGGACGGTGGCGGTCGTTATTGTGAACGAACGTCGTTCGGTTCGAGGAAGGATGACCCACATGCACCTGCCGTGGCCTCGCCCATCTTACCCGATACCGCCCTGTCGAGCCCGAGCTAACTTGTATCATGGTCGACCACGTCTGTGCAGGCATGCGCGAAAGTCGGAGTTTGCGGCACGCGCGTATGGTGGTGACGACCGGATGAATTTGCGGGGGTCATCTTTACGTCAAGACGGACGACCGGTCTATAAATTCTAATTCTAAATCGACGAGACCCAGGTTCCTATAGGAAATCTATAGGAAATCATGGGGGGTCTGGTGCTACTCCGACCGCAACGGGATCCGACATTTCCTCATCAGAACGGTGGATCAACGCTCGCGGATGAAATTTTGAGACACCAGGCACTCCCACGCAAGAGCCTGGAAGAACCAGATGGAAGGTAATCCTCTCACAATAACTATAGGCCCCGCGGAAAGATCTCACTACGTTCTCGTGATGCTCTTGCTTCGCACTGGGTCCCCGCAAGCACCTTCCGTTTCCGCAATGCCTGATGCGTAATACACACGCCTTCCCGTCATTGATCGTTAGCAGACCGGGTGCTTGCGTCACCATACCATATAATAAGGTTGGCCTTCGACGACCTCGTTCCCTTCCCCTCCCATTTCGTTGTCGTCGTCATTGCTGACACTCCCCCCCTCGCCTGCGACGATGGTTGGTACCCCCCTCCAGGCCGTCCTTATCTGCGGGGCGACATGGGTCATCTGGAAGGTCCTTCGGCAGCTTGTGGTGAAAAGTGCTCTGGATAATCTTCCCGGTCCTCCGAGTGCTTCCTTCTTGCTCGGTCAGTCACGCACGTCCCTTGCCTCGTTGCATGACTCGCCTAACCTACCTTTCACTCAAAGGAAACCTCAAACAGATTTACGACAAGCAAGGTTGGGCCTTCCACAGACAGCTGGAGCAATATGGTCCAGTCTCCGTTCTTCACGGAAAGTTTGGGGTACGCCACTCGGCGCATGACCGCGACGTTCTCACTGCGGCCCGGCGCATCTGATATTGCCGGAGAATTTAGCGGAAGATTGTGTATGTGTTTGACCCCAAAGCCATGCACACCATCGCGGTCAAGGAGCAGTACGTTTATGACGAAGCACGATGGTTTCTTCGGTAAGTTCTCGTCCAACTGTGCTTCGTGACGAGTGTAATGTCACTCAACTTGCCCTCGTCAGGATGAATCTGACGACTCTCGGGCCTGGTCTCTTGGCGACTACCGGTGAAGTCTTCCATACACGTTCGTTAGGAAATGCTGCTTCGGGGCTCATGCGTGCGTACAGGCGACCGGCATCGCCAGCAAAGGAAGATGCTCAACCCAGCCTTCAATATCAATCACATGAGGGAGATGATTCCAATCTTCTACGAAGTGACGCACAAGGTCATGGGACACGGATATGCGTGGTCGATGGAGGGCTGACATCCGAAGGGTTTAGCTTCGTACGGCGCTCGAAGCCACGGTGATGAACGATGGTCCCCAGGAAATCAACATGGTAAACTGGATGGGGCGGACGGCTCTAGAGCTTGTCGGCCAGGCAGGACTTGGCTACTCGTTTGATTCGCTTGTGGAAGAGAGCATGGACACGTACGGCAGCGCCCTCAAGGGGTTCATGTGCGTATCTCATTTTCCTAACCGGAAAGACTTTTCCCATTGTCATTCACGTGTTGACCGAGTCCAATTCAGCCCCTCGCTATACAGCCTGGCCTTGTATCTCCAATTCTGGCCGTACATCGAAGCAGCGATTCCTCTTTCGGTGAGAAGATTGCTCGCCCGAAATCTGCCCCACAAGCCATTCCAGCGGCTGAGGAGGATAGTAAACACGATGTACGCCCAATCCATCGACATTTACAATGAGAAGAAGGCCGCTATCGCAAAGGGTGACGAGGGGGTCAAGCAGTTGTTCCGCGAAGGCAAGGACCTGATGAGCATCTTGCGTGCGTACTGCCCACCTCGAAAATTTGGCCCGCAAAAATAACTTCTCTTGATATAGTGAGGTCAAACATGGCTGCGGAACATGCTGACCGATTGTCGGACGAAGAATTGATCGGCCAGATGTCGTAAGGACATGTTTACGTCCCTTCACGCTGCGCGTTCACTGAGATTGTGGAACTGCCGCAATTTGCCCGCCCTTCGACGCATAGAACCTTGACCACTGCAGCGATGGATACCACGTCGAATGCTCTCTCCATCACCTTGGATATACTGGCCAAGAATCCAAAGGCTCAGCAGAGGTTACGCCAAGAGATTCTCGACGCTCAGAACAACAACGGAGGGGGCGATCTCGGCTACGACGCTCTCGTAAGCCTTCCATACCTCGATGCCGTGTGTCGTGAGACACTACGAATGTAGGTAGCCCGTCAGATGGAACGGCAGAACGGCTGCTAACGTGGCCCCTAAACAGCTTCCCACCTGCCATCTTCCGGTTCCGGGAGTATGTTCTACGACGTCTCATTTCACCGCAGGTCGCTCGCGCTAATATGCGTGTTTTTGACTCTTCCCAGGACCCGCGAGGACGTCGTACTTCCGCTGTCTGAACCCATCCGCGGCCTTGACGGTAATATGATGTCCGAAATTCCCATCCCGAAGGATACCACGGTGTTTGTCGGGATCTACACTTCGAACACACGGAAGGCACTCTGGGGAGAGGATGCATATGAGTGGAAGCCTGAGCGTTGGTTGTCGCGTCTTCCCGACACGGTGCTGGATGCGAAGATCCCTGGTGTCTACTCGAACTTGTAGGTCTCTCACGACAACGCTGCGACCGCGTTCTAAGTGTAATTGGCTTTAGGATGACATTTTGGGGCGGCGGACGAGCTTGCATGTGCGTAGTCCGCTCTGGATCTCTCTTCGTGAATTGACCGACAGACGGACAACAGAGGCTTCAAGTTCTCCCAGCTTGAAATGAGTACGTGTCCGGGTTCCTGCTGCGATATAATGACGCTCATTCAGTCTGGATCTTTCCGCAGAGGTTGTCCTGGCTGTACTGCTCTCCACCTTTACTTTCGAGCATACAGGGAAGGAGATTAAGTGGAACCTGGCCGGTGTCAATTTCCCGACTGTTGGAAACGAAACCAATCCTTCCCTGCCCTTGAAGGTCGGCCTGGTGAAGTCGAACTGAAGTCAGAATTGTGATGCCGTGCGAGCGTTTACGAGTCGTCGTGTATTGTACCTAACCTGGACTTGGAACCTTGGATATACGTATGACAACTCTGAAATAAATTTGCGGGATGAAAGGCTTCAAATAATATACAGGATGGTACATTGATATCGGAAGTATGATAGAAGATCTGCGCTCATCTAAGCAAGTGCGATTCCGTCAACCCCTCGGTCATCAGGTTCTCGTCTTTCTCCTACAGTTCCACTACCTATCTCACCCCTCACATGCAACAGAGCTATGGTCATATGCCAAGTGTACAACCTCAGAACTTAGATCTACAAGAAACAGCAAGCAAAGGGGGAGCTGCAGAGTATGCAACATTGTCAGGATATGATTTCCACCTTGCCAACCCAACCCTCCAGCTCCTTGGAGTCCTCGTCACGCAAGAACGACCGGAGCGTCAGCGTATCCAGCTTCCGCGCGTGCCCATTTCGAGAGTAAAGACAAACCGCGACAATGCTGAAAAAGCGGCGTGACTCCTGCCCCTCCAACAAGGCTCCGGGCGAAAGCCCTTCGACGCGGACAGCTTTCAGCAACGGGCAACTTGCGCCACTCTTGGAACCTGCCTCAGCAGCCCGCCCCGGGCCCATCTCCACCGCCTTTGTGAGCGCGGTAAACGGGATGCCGATGCCCCCGAGCCACCCCACTTCCCGCCCGTGTAGAACGAGATTTTCCAGAAGGGGGAACGCGTCGAAGGCGAGCCTCCAGTCGCTAATCTCGTGCTGGATATCAGGCGAATTGATGCAGAGCGTGGTGAGCGGGGCTGCACAGACTACGGGGACGGCGCGGAGGGCCTCCGCAGGGAAGTAGGAACCAATGAGCTCGACTCGGACGCGCTCCGAACGCAGGCCGCCCCGGTCCGCCTCGGGGGATGACGACGAGGGCGCCTTGTCAAGGACCCGAACACGGAATCGCTCGCGCTCGACGAGCACGGCGAGCTCCTCCGCTTGGTCTAGCGCTACACGGATATTCGAGGGGACGATGGCAGTGAAGAGGCGCTCTGTGGTTTGATGCCTCATGGCTTCGCCTTCGGCGAGCACTATACGGAGACGGAGGTGGGTGCGCGGGGGAATGAGGAGAACCCTGACGATTTGCGAGCCTAGCCTGTAGGAATTGTCCGTGAAAAAGCTCCCTAAGCTGCTAAGATGAAATTGAGGATGCTCCACGGGTCGATCCTCTTGGATGGGGTCGAATCGGGAGAGATCTAGGTCTTCTAGGCTAGGCGAGGCTGCGCGTAGAGCATCGAAGAGATGTCGGATTGTGAATCCGTTGCCTTTGCAGCATTGTTCATGGAGCTCGAGATACTGTATGTTCCTGAAGAAGGAAGGGTCGCGGGGAACGGAGATCCCGCTGAGGGTGAGACTTTGGATGTATGGGAACGCTTGTGGGGAGAGATCCAATGAGATCTCCCGTTTGACGCGCCACTCGACGGGCACGAACGAGAGCTCTTCCAGGGCGGTCAAACCGATTGTCAACAGGTCGACGATACTAGTCGTGAGCGTGTCGTGAGAATCGTTGATGCGGATCGCACATATGCGATGCTTGTGGGGAAGGATCAGATGTTTCGCGGCTTGAATATCTCTGGCCCTGACATTCGCAAGATGGAGGTCGATCAGGGATCGAGCAGCGCGGTTGAGACAAAACCGAAGCCAGTTCGGGTTGGAGTTGACGTAGATCACCCGCCAAAGCTCCGCATCGGAAAACTAGAGAGAGCCCGGTATGCCGAGATAGAGCTGATCGGAATTTGCCAGTAAGCCACCCATTAGAAGGTCATTATC